>JAPQLA010000023.1:21888688-21904449 GCA_029822935.1 Naso vlamingii | reverse complement strand
ACACACACACACACACACACACACACAAACCAGACAGCCACCTCAAAATGCTTGAGGGCTTTATATTTTACAAGAGCAGCATAAATGGGAAAGTTAATGTAGCATTGAATAAGACTAAGCTGCTGAGCTGCAACACTGCCTTGAGCTCGTGAGCATATTGCATCATTTTTCTTCACCAGCAGGTTACCATTAAATTTGAATTTGTTGGAAGTTTTGCGGTATCATTTACAACGCAGCCACGCTCAATAGCCTTTTGTTTCAATGCAAATGCTGTGCCTCTGAGAGGGGCGCCATAAATATTTGAACAAGAGCCCAGAATTCAATCCAACAGATTTTGTCATGCTTAGGTTCAGCTTCATGAAAAATCTGCACTTTACTAAACATCAGTCAGGGCCAAAATATTTTTTGTCAGTAAACAGTAAATAAACAATTTGTGCACCTGTTTGTTTATTTCTTGAAGTAGTTCTGAAATTAATTATAAACAATGGCCTCCAAGAATCTTAAACTCTAAAAGAGAATGACACGGGGAATAATGCCCATAGACATTTGATATCATGAAGTAAATAGACTAGAATAATCTTCCATGAATCAATGAAAAACAAATGTGGCCGCTTATGCCTTCTGCTGCTCTGGATGGAAACTATTTTGACATTATTCCTGGTCAGAGACATAAAACATAACCGTAAAAAGTAATTACACCAGCAAGAATATTTTTCTTGACAACGGTCGACGTGGTTTAAGATATGAAACAAACCTAATTTCACTGAACACGGTTGAACATCTGTATTTTATTTTCTACATTTAATAACAAAACCAAAGCTACTGTTACAGCAAGGAGGCAAAAGTTGTTTTGGTGAATCAGCAGTTGGTTGTTTGTGTAAAAGTGGTGGACTTTCTCTCGAGTGCCTGGACTTACAGAAAGCAGCTCAGCCCACAATTAACAACCATTTGGATCACTGTTTGGTTGAACACTGTATTCTTTTCCTGGGCATGTCTGCAGCTGACCTGCATGCACAGATTTGGAATCTCAGTACAAAGTCTCAAATTAACTCCACTGCAAGCAGCAACATAAGTTTCCCAGTTTTGTCTTTAAAACATTTGAATGTATGCGGATACATCTGTTAAAAAAGATAAACGTTCTATCTCTCAGCTCTGACTTTGGTGTAAAATGCAAACAGTGTGTTGTAACACCTCTATGTGTCTTTTGATATATCCAGCTCTTGATCTTGCCTCTCCACTCCGTGTCAGTGGGACCATGTGGACGCAGGCGAGAGGTGGGAGGCAGAACAGGAGAGCCGGCGGTTATTTTAACAGGGCCCATGGGGAAGTCTGCAACTACCACCAGGTGCTGGGCTGTGTTTCTGAGAGGGTCAATGAATGCCTGGACAACACTGCAGAAACACCCCAACCCCCTTCTTCCCCTTCCTCTATCCCGCTCTGTCGGACGACGGGCCAATCAGCTGTCCCCGGGGGATTAAGCCACTCCACACTGTAATTGCGTTTGCTGACCTGATCGCTGACCCTATCGGATCCTGGGAAAATGACATTAACTGGTGGTCCAATCCCATCACTGCAGAGTTCTGTGAACAGGTAACTTTTGTCCTCTGGTGGAGCAGCTTTGGTTTATGTTGAAGACTTAACATGGCCAGTGTTGGTGTGAGGGTGAACTTGCTCGAGTGTGAGGTCTTACCTCTGGGCCACCGTTCCCCAGGCGCCATGCTTGTTGGTCAGGATGTTGACGATTTTCTGCTTTAGCTGATTGGCCGTCACATGGTCTCTGTGTTTGGCAGCACTGATCAGGTGGTCACACATCTTCTCTTCCTCTTTTCTGTCAGCAGCATACTGGGCACAGTTGGACTAATTTAAGAGTTAAAAAAGGAAAAAAAGGAAAATTTAGTAGGAACATCTTTGTATATTTATGACTTTCAGTACAGCATCCACTGCCAAAAGTGACGTCTGACATTGTACTAATAGCATTTGGGAATGTTTTACTTGAATAAAGCCAGAATAATATATACCCTCTAATGGAGCATTTGTCACACTGAAGAATGTTATGGCTTCATTCAACACACTTGAGTGCATAAAGATATTAGTGGACAGCTGAGAGATATATTTCTGCACTCCCTTGGAGGAGTGTAGTAAATCATGGCGAACGCATGAAGGCAGTCCATTCCCTAACTGCGGACAGATGAGGCTCCCCGCAAGCTGGCCGTGGATGGTGCTATTAAAGGAGAAGGGAAAATACTCTAATGGATCCACGAAGAATAGAGTCTGTCAAGGTTAACAAAGCTACACTGCCATTTTATCCAGGGATATGTTATTGTCCCCTGGAGGAGGAAAGGAAAATGTAAATATGCAGCCACGAGAAAGCTAAGTCTTCTGTATCTTGGAAAAACAAGTTAATGCATGAAGTGATGTTATGATTTTTCCTAATAGCTCCTAAGTCACGCCCCTTCCAGTGGACCACAAGGGAAAAAATTTGTACAGTAGTAGATAAGGAGAGACGATTATTTTCTGATCCCGTTTAAATTGTGCCCTCAGTCTCAAATATGATATTTGTCATTTTAAAACATAATTTTACTTCTTCTAAAAGTTTTTCCCAAGGGCTGAGAGAAAGCACAGTTTCTCGTAGCCCTTGATACTACATCACAGCATACACCATGAGTGGCCACTCGGAGGGCAGGAGGGGTATATAAGTTAAACAAATGGAACAGACTTTCCCTTTTCGCAAGACGGGATGAGTGTCACTCAAATATGTTGGAGGTAACGGTGCATCTATGGGGAATTCTAATCTAATGTTCAATGGCTGTTCTAATATAAATAAATAATAATAATAAATAATATAAATAATAAATAACACAGAGAAATGAGCCGAAGTATCACAGACAAATAGACTTTGCAAGATTCTCCATTTGTTTACATACACTTGTAAATCGTCTGTCCTGCCACGCTGTGGTGCTTCTCTGACAGGAAACGACACAAAAATGCAATGCATTCTGGTCCAGATGTGCATCTTGAGTGAACATGGGAGTTGACTCGATCCCTCGGCCCTTGGAGGGGGAATCTCATGAAGTTCACTTGAGCTTTATGGAGTAATGGAATGGCACTTAAGATGGCTGCGGGGATTCACCTGAGGGGACGCGCCGAGGGGAAGTAAGCGTGGGCATGTTATGGGATTACCGGAATGCAAGGCAAGAGAATCAAGTCCACTCTGTGGAGTGGGCGGAGTCTCTAGTTTGGGCCCAGACTAAGTTTGTCATGAAGATATTAAAGAAGCACTCAGTTCAAGCGAAACCACTCAGTTAAGTAAGTCTCTCATCACGCACATTACACGTCACCAGTGCCAACATGGCTGTAACTTTATCACAGTTTCTTTCATTCCTTCAGAACGAAGGAAAATTGATTAACAAGGTAAAAATAATTACAAGCATGAGGATGTTGAGCACTTCAGCCATGCAAACAGAGAGTTAATTGGTTCTCAAAGAGATCATTACTATGACAGCACTTACACAATGATCGGGTTGGTCAACTTTCTAAATACGTATTTTCAAAGTCTTACATGTCAGCAGTTGTGTGATAAACTGCAACATTCTTGACTTGCAGTATTATCTTTTAAATTGACAAACATCATATTTGAGACGGAAGGCACATTTTAAATTGGATCGAAAAATAATTTTTACCTCTTCATTGACTACAGTACAAAATCTTTCTGAAATAAGGTCCCATGGGGTCCACCGGAAAAAGTGTGACTAAGCCACTGCATGAACATGAGAAATATCTCAATTAAAATATTTCAAATAATGTAAGAAAGATAGCCTGAAAAAAATCTATCTAAAAAGAATTGGCCACCATGTCAAAAACTGTGATACTGGTTTTAAATTAATTTTCAGAAGTCAGTGCAACTAAATGTTCCAGGTGGTTAAAAGTAATCCAGAGGAGCACATCTGCCTCCATCTTTGCAACTAAAACAGGATCGTGTTGCTCTGGCACCCCGGGGGAACTCTTGCTAATATTCAAAATCTAATTTGCTAACAGAAGCTGGGAGTTAATTAAATTTCCTGCTTCAAATTTGAATTCTGTCAGATATCATACTTCCACATATTCTTCATAAGGCAGATAACTCAATCTCTGCTTGTCACCTCACATCCCCATGTGATGCCGTGACAAATATCAAACATTATTTATCACTTTAAAGCACATGACGCCCTGCACTGACACCAACTTAATTGTAAAAATGTCTTATCTGCGTCCTTCAATCTCGGGGAGTGGGTAATAAAGTAACGTCAGAGCCGGATGAAAAGTGTAGGCTGTCTGGAGTTGGCAGACAGAACGGATGGGGCCAGGTACACTTCCCCTCTTCTCCTGACATTGCATATCTAGCCGTCTCTTCCAGTTTATCTAGCAGGTCAAGGATCCTCAAGAACTGTATATCAAGCAGCTGTTTGAGGATGGCTGCTTCTCCCAGATAAGAAACTCATCACTCCTCACATGTACAAGCTGCTAACAGAGGTGGCGGAAGTATCACACACACACACACACACACAAACACACACAAACACATATGTGTCTTTTGATGTGCTACAATAACCAAACGTTTAAGACATTAACATTTCTTTATATACTTCTATAAATTTCATTTATGGCTACTTTGCTGACAAGCTTGAGCTAAAAAATAAAAGGGGACATGTTTTTTCTTTTCTCATTTTCTGTGCAGACAACCATTAGTGAAAAATACAAGCTAAATATTCATTGCAGCAAGAAAATTCATATTCAGTAATTGCTTAAAGATTGTTAGCTTTTCCTTTCATGACGGAAATAGAGGTGGTTTAATGCGCAGGGGCTAAATACAGACTCCGGAGGTTATCTCCTGAGTTACTTGGCAAAAGCTCATAATAAAATCCCAAATTAATATTGCCTGCATTTCCTTTGCTACCAGTAATTGAATTCTTTTGTAGGAATTGTAAGCGTGAGGATGTTAATCCTCCGGAGGACACACAGGGACACGATTACTGAGAATATATGCAATTTTATATACTAATAGGATTTGTTTCATTAGAAGACGGACCAAGTGTTCTGTCTTTCCAACACATGGTAATGTGTGAATTAAGAAAACCTACAGAAAGAAGCACTTTTGTTTATACACTTTGTAAAATATTTTGCCTGTAGCACAACTTCACCATTTAATTTCAGATGTAAGAATACACGGCACAGCTGATACCTCGAACTCTGAGTGTTTGTGGACGTCCTCAGCTCGCTGTCTGTTCAGGATGAACTCAGCCTCGTTTGCAACCCGAACTATGTGGTCCTTCATGGCATGGCAGAGCAACCTGAAACATTGCAGAGAATGTTAACGGTGGACTCAGTGGGATTTTCCCCAAAAAATAAAATATAGACTTAATCAAAACTTAAAAATATAGACAGCAGGCAAGGCTCTGCAGACACAGTCACCATTCACATGTATAGAGGTCAATAAGAGATGATTGATCAGCATTACTTTTGTATGTCTCAGGATGAGTCTGGGCGAAGACTCGGTGCGTTTTCCCCAGGAAATGAGAGCACGCAGGTGAGGTTGAGAATGGATAAAACATAGCAACTTGATGCCATTCAGACCAGAGAAAATTACGGATGTGGACGTGGCAGCGAAGAAATGAAACTACAGCCCTAGTGAGGCTGAACTCTTGCTTTTACCTGCTTTTGAGCACTGAAGGAGAGGCTGGGGATGAAGAACGATGCAGAGTAGGCCTGCTTTCTGTTGGACAGGTCGGTGGAAAACACTGCCAATAAGCTTGCGTTAGCTTGCTAAATTATCGACTTTTCCATCAAAACAAATCTTATATTCCTACATAGCTCGCTGTGTAGGTACAAGCAATATAAGTATGCTACAATAAGCTACTAATGGTGATGTTGGAAAATTTCAAATGCTGTGTTTACAAACCACAACAAATACATACCCCTTTTCCATCAGAATTAGTGGGTCTACCCACATTTTTTTTAACCTGCTAAAATTCATCTGATGGCCCCATTCCCACTTTTCGCAGGCAAGACAGCCCTTCTGTGAATTTTATGTGAGGCCTTGTATTTGCATGAAAGAGGGTGTGCTACATTGTGTGGAAACATAGTTGTGATGTGTGAGACTTAAATACAAACTATGATTAATGACAAATGCAGATGTACAAATAAATACGGGTGTAACGCTTCACAAAAGTTGGATCTGGGCAGAAACTCTCCACAGTATGTTTGATTCTAAAAGTGGTGGTACTCCAATCATCTTTACGTCAGAGTAGAAGCGATATAACAGTATTGTAAACGCAGAGTGGAATACGATTCAGGAGGTCTATAAACCGTGTCACAAAATAACTTGCGTGGGCAGCACTCTTATAGCCACAGCTACAGAGCGATCTCTGTCTGTTGGATGATCTGGCTGGTGAGCTAGGCTGACCTTCATCAAGACAGCGAGCGACGCACTTTACAGTTAATTTAAGCTTGTCTCAACAGAAACGCTCCGTGCTTATAAAGACACAAGTCAGATAGGAATCATTTTCAGCCCTATATCCATTAGTGTTAACTTCTGTAATTGTAAAGTCCATCAAAAATTGAAATCCTGCGCCGTGCCTGATTGACACGGTGCACCAGATAAAGAAAAAAAAAAAGAAAGGCACCAGGAAAGAATGCCAGAAATTAGCATGTGCAACCGGATCTTACATTTACATTGAAAGCCGAGCCAAGCCGAGGTGAGGTAAGAAAAGCCTGCATCTTCTGCAGAGTCAATTGATCCGGGTGTAAATGGTGAGTGTTCCCATTGCACACAAAAACCCGATCTTAGCGGGTTAACACAGATTTTTTTGACCAGTGGAAAAGGGGTGAAATGCTGCTGACTCCATCTTTAAAGAAATAATATGAAAGCATTTAATTTTTCTTAGCTAAAATCTGCTGTGATGACATTCTTATGGACAGAGCATGGTTAAGGAAAATAAAGCTTGTCATGATCGTGCAACACTCTGCTGGTTGGAAGAGGAGACTAGAAAAAAACAGCATCATTTGTCTGCATTATGTTGCAAGGCTGCAGGTCAGTGACAGATCCCTCTGTAGCATTAAGGAGGGAATGGAGGGTCATTAGAGCATCGGAGCCTGTCTGGCATGCTCCTGATTGACTGAGCATCCCTTCCCGCTGACCAGAACATCAGCCCAGTGTCTGTATTGCTGACAAGTCTGGCCGTGAACAACTTCTCACATGGCTGACTCTGGGGGCTCTGTGGTCTCCACCCGCATTCACATTTAAATCCCAGTATCTTTAATAATTGAAAACACCCTGGCCATTGTGTGTGGATTACATGCCATTTTACACACCATTAGGCTAACTTTGTTTTAATTAAAGCATCCCCTGTTCCTCTCCAGTGCTTGATACAGATTGTAATTTCCCTTCTGTCCCAAGGAGAGGCAGAAATCCCGTGGCTGCGTTCATCATCTGCCGTTGCCTCTTTAACTGTTGACAGGCACTCATTAATAGACACACGTTCGCCGTTCAAAGACAGAAGCTGACAACGCCAAGCTTTGTTTTGAAACCAAGAATAGATGAGAGAGCGTTTGGATGTGTGTGTTTGGAGATGGAGAAAAGATATGTACGCTGTCTAACACACTTTTGCACATATTTCACAGAAAAATAACACTAATCAATATGACTACTGATTGTATATGTGCTGTAAATAAAAAACAACACATAAGCTTTGTGGAGAAAGGGCCTCAACAATAACATCCATCAAAACTAGCAGGGGGTGTGACTATATATTAAACAACAATATGTTGCATATTGCAATAAATGGTTGGCGATACAATACAAGAACGATATGGGCTCATTAATAGTGATACAATATGATACAATTCAGTGACTAGAAATAAATACAGTAATTTTTCTTGCCAATAATAGAAGGAAAAAATGCTCATTTCTATGCAGTGTTGGAGGAGGTAAAACACTGAACACAAACATTCTGTTCAAGGCCACTATTCAATCTGTGTGGACTACAAACGTCGACTGAATATCTCTCATTCTCCTGGTGCTTCCCTGCCACGATCCACCATTATCTGAAGCGACAATGCTGACGCAGTACGCATGCCCAGAAAGTTGGAGTAACGTTTACCACTAGCTACCATCATAAGTGCAAAAAATACACCCACATAATGTTTGACGTTCTAAATACAAGGCACAAATTCTTTGTATCGATACAATCAATTTTTGCTTTGAAAAACGATTTTAGATCGATACAAGTCACACTAGAAGGAAAACATGCTGTTTACCTATCGATGTTAGCTTGTCGGAATATAAATCAATGCATAAATGCAATGGATGTACATTACACTCTTAAATTTGTCTATTATCAGATTGGGCTTTAAGCCATTTTCTGACAAGTGCCTCTGAAAAAAAAAAAAAAAAAAAAAAAAGCATTTTGTTTACCTGAGCAGCACTCTGGGTCTGCATGTATTTAAACGTTGTGTATCAACATGGAAACCTGAAGCAGTTCTCTCACGGGGCGTTTTTTGCTGCTTGAACCAGTTCCCGTCAAGATTTTTGGAAGCTTGGTGCTGCAAACCAGCCCATATCTACCAGTTTTGAGACAAGGCTATTGGAATCAAGGATCCGTCATCACAGAGTACGTTGAAAATTACACAACAACCAGTAGACCTTAGGGCAAAATCTGCTGTTGTTTTGGTTCCAGGTGTGAACAAACTTTTCTGGATCCAAATCATTTTATTTTGGTCAAAATGTTCCCAATGGTTTAAAATAAGATGCCTGAAGCGGAATGGAACTGATTGCTTGTTATGGGAATATCTCAGCATGGATGGAGGCCTGCAGCTACAGTCACTGTAGAGAGCAGCCGTGGTAACAATTAGGAAAAGGGATCAGTTTGATAATTGTTGTATAACGGCTTTGCAGTCTGACAGCTGCATCATGAACCAAAGGAACAGCACACAACTACCTGCTCCATGTTTTGTTGCTCTTACAGCAGACACTTTGTCAGCCACGCCTTGTAAGACAAACAGAATTAGCAGACTCGAGCTGCCTCTAGATCTGCCTAGTTAAGCAGAGCAGGTGCGCAGAGACTTGAGTAAGTCTGGGAAATTATGTATGTGTCAGCAGCACCCTGGACAGCGCCGTGTGGCCCTACAGACTGAAGCTCTTTGTTCCAGGGCCAGCAGGAAACTCGGAGAAGCCTGGCTGTGGCTGTGGCTGTGGGCCGGGCACAGGGAAGGCCTGGCCAGATGGGTCAGCAGATGGACAAAGAGGCTGAGCCGCCCCTGATCTGCTCTACGAAAAAACCCTGAGTCTGGCCACACCCAGAGAGCAGAGGAAGAGGGAGGCAGAGAGACAAGCACACACACTGTGATGTACAGAAAAAAGGCACACACACAGATATAGGCAGGCAGGAAATAAGAAAGTATAGTGTTTATAGTCTTACCACAGTTAACATAATCTTATTTAGCATTACCCCCGACTGCGCAACAAAAAGGGGTTTTGAGCTCATTTATGCCTCGCTATTTGCAGCAATGTTTTTAAATCAGCCAGAAAGAAGAAACCTTTTTTTAAATTTTTTTTAAGTACATAACCGTGCCAGAAAGATGAACAAAGTACTGCTTGGCAGAAGGATTTGGCCAGATGTTATTGCAGAGAACAAATATTTTACCTTCCTTCGTTGATTAGCTCAATGAAGGCCAGGCCGGCATTCTTCTGAATGGAGTTCTGCCATTCCTGAAAATGAAAGAATTGGTGCTTGGTTACTTACAAAAGCTTTACTTATTTTTGGTCATTTTTCTGTGTAAATGGTTTCTTACAAATTCAGAAGAAAAACACAATGTAATTACACCCTTATGACTGACAGTACATAAGCGTTTAGGAAAAACATGTCAGTTAAGCCAGTTTTTCCCCCAAAAAAATTTGAGTCAGTGAAGCTACAATCTGACACGGGAGTGAGAAACGTTCTCAAACAGCCTTGTAATGCGTACCAAAGTTAAAATAGCAGAGGAGGCGTATCAAAACATCCTTTTCTTAAATGCATGACTCACACACACACAAGAATCACATTTCATCCAAATTGCATATTTCAACTGTAATTTGGATTACGTTTCATAGCTTGTAATTCAAGTAGGTAACGAAAGCATTTCGTTCATCTATCATTTGAGGAACAGTGATGTCTATAAAAAGCTGAAATCCTGCACAGCATGTGCGACCATCCTTTCTTCCTCTGTGAAAAGATCTGTAAACACAGGAGAGATGTAATTGTGGGATGAAACTGTATCCTCTCACTTAAATGCAGCCATTTCCTCCGTCCCTTACAGTGACAGATTACTGAGCAGGCTCACTGAGCCCTGCAGTATATGCCTGGACGAGATCCGAGCCCTGGGCCAGAGTGCCAGCACTTGCTGTCTCACAACATGCTCTGGAAATGATTAAAAAGCAGTTTGAGAGCGCGCCTTTCACTGTGGGAAATTCGGCTCTCCTGTGCACTCACCAAGGTGCAAATGGAAGAGAAAACAGAGAGGGCCGCAGTTCAAAAGAGGAGGAAAAACAGAGGAAAGTGAAATGAATACGGTTTCCATTCCTGAGGGCTACTAATGTGTATGCAAATCAAGCCTATTCAACTATATCAGGAGCCTTTGAATGTTACCTTCCTTTTAAAGTTCATCTCCAGGCACGTTTTAAAGTGACTGATAATTATTTTTGGTTGAACATGATTTTCTACATAAATAGTTAAAAAGAAAAACACTCCAAAGACGCTGAACAGGCATCTACATTTTCTCCCTCATTGAGAAAATCTGGATCTGTCAATCACAGGCCTCATGTCCCGCCTACGGCCCAACTGCTGCTGGTGCTGGGTTGAGCAGTGACAGAGCAGCTAGCATCAAGTTGGCCAACAGTTAACGTGAGAGGAATCATCGGAAATTCAGCCAAAATATTTTTAGCATCAATCTGACGAAGACTTAGATGAGGGGTTGTTGTTTATTAAAATCAGTACCCAGAACACACTTCAGAAGAGTAAGAACAGCATCTAATATCTGTTTATGTTTTGTTTTTTAGCTTGTTAGCTTGTACTTTGCAGTTGCTGATACAGCGCTACTTGTTGTGCTAATGCAAACTCTCACTTTCTGTGCTGACAAGTCCGCTCTGCACAGGAGGTTTCAGGTTCGCAGCCCCCAACTGGCTTTTAAATTCATGGCATCAGATCTAGCTTGTCTGGGGAACATTTGAACATTTTTGGGAACTGTGCCGGCATCTCCCCCTTCAGTAGAAGAATGTGAAAAAAACCTCTGTAGTGACAAACTTCGTACAGATACAAGTCAAGCTCAGATGTATAAAAACACATCATTACGCAGAGGAGATCTCTAAAATTTGCAGTAAATTATTATTATTTTCAACAGAGAGAATACATGAAGACATACATGTAACCTGTAGTTGTACTTCCAGTTCCAAAACAGTGCTATACAATGCACTGCTTATTCTGTGTCAATGTCTGGACAAGGCAAGCAGCATTTGTTGTGTATAGTATTAGAATAACTGACTTTGACATTATTATGTATGGGCATGTGTTTTTGTACACAGTTGTCGTGCCTGACACATACCGGTTCATGCAAGAGTACACAGTCTGACCCTACGATGCGTTAAATCAGGGAGATGGTGCTGACAAACTGCTGAGCATCTGGTCTCCAAATGTTCCCCATGACCCCCTTCCTCTGCAACAGTATCTGCCTGGAATAAGCTGTTCTTGATTTGGACAGGGATCGTGTACAGCCAGTCTTCTGAGGCTCCACTTGCACCACGCTCACGTGACAAAAATAAATACGGAAATCAAGGCAGATGTGACACTCGGGCATTGCCAGGAAAATGGCAGCGGGTCGGTGGAGGTGTAGCATGAACTCCTCAAATTCACTATCTTGTCTGAGGTATGCTTGTTGACAGCTCAGATAGCACTTCAGAGGCTCTCTTTTTTTCTTGCTTTTTTTACTGGAGAACTGAGCTCCCAGAGGAGGCTGCCTTTGATTGCAGAGATTTTAAAAAGTCCTCTGCTGCCCGTTTGAAGGGAATTATGCCTGACGTGCAGCTGCTTAAAAAAAAAGAGATGTGATCTTCCATGTAAATGCAGACCATGATCAGAGTGCAGCACCACAGGCCAGTATGTGTAGTTGTTGGAATATGAAAAGCTGCATTAATTGAGTTTTTGCCTTTTGCTTGCACAAAGCTCCCTAACAAACAGAAAAACACCATTAACGTATTTTCAGTCTGTTTTGTTGTTGTGGCAATTTTTTTTTAGCATATTAGTGAAATTGGCATACCCAACAGGCATACCCAAAGTTAGTACTATACTTGTCATGTTTCTACAAAAATCTGAGATAAACACTTACTTTGAAAATGTGGCTTGAAATAGTAAGAATGCACATATTACATCAAAGTTGAGGGTCTCATTATGTATCTACCAAAGTCTGGGTGAAAATAAATGCTCCCAGCTATTAGAAAAGCTAGCTCAAAAAGAGCTCATTTTGGGGGGGGCACCATTTCTCAAGGCTGTGTGGACGTGGCAGATCACATCCTGATTGACACATCCTTGGATCCCAGCAGTCTCTCTTCTCCACAACAGCCATGGAGCAGAGCAGGGAACAGCCCTTTTGTCGTAAAACTGTTAATATATTACTTCAGGAAAATTTATAGATTTTTAGGCAAGAATATTAGCATGTAGTACCACAATATGCAGTCAGTTCACCCAAATAACGCTTGTTTGTAAATCTGTCACAAAGTTTTTAGACTTGCGAGAAGCTGCAGCTCGCCGGGTGAGACCTGCCGGTCTGCTCACTGCTGCAGCCCGCTCCGCTGTCACCCCCTCACTGAAAAGTTAACCGATGATCAGTGCAGAGATTAAACGCTGGCCGTGACGTTTCTGTAGCATTTTATAACGTGATACAAAAACAAAATGATGCTTTGCTGCCTTTTCTTGTTGATTAGTTAAGCATTGCTTGTGAAAACAAATCATTTCATTTACTGAGCCACTCAAATGCATCTTTTAAGGTGCAACATTGTCTTGCATGGTGTTCAATGCCTGAGTTATGCCATCAGTTATTCAGTTTACCTTAAATGTCAGTATGACAACATGAAGAGGATTTAAGAGGATTCATCAAACATACATATTGAACACATACAGCAGTAAAATGTCTGAACATCAAACATAATAAAATTGTTTTGCCGTTCTGGCCAACATATGCTTTAGTAACGATTGTATAGCTGGCTTGTTTAAGTGTAACAGGCTCAAGTTGGCTCAGACCGGAAGAGGCTGATTGAACTGGAGCAGAGTGGTTTTGTATCAACAGACACCAGACTTTGAATTTTTGATTGGATCCATATTGCGTAATATGGATTGGGAACAACCACGCCCAAATCAACCCAACTGCCAAAACTTAAAATGACAGTAAAGTCAAGTTTGGATTAGGGTTAACGTATGAAAGTTTTGATACTTTTTATTATGCATGTAAAACTCTAAATTACATATTAATAAAGTTTTTGATGATTTGCGTTCCCAGAGGTTTTAACAAGCTGCTTGTTAAAACTGTGCTTGAAGTATGCAGGTTGTAAACAATATGTTACCGGAGCTTTTTTGCCGAAAACGGCTGCTTGTTGCTGCAGGCAACAATGTCAGTGACAGCAGTGAAACTGACGAGTATAGTAAATTTTTGTGTGGAACCAAATAATTCGCTAAAAGCAGTGAACAAATTCTGCAATGAGTTGTTTGACTTTTTAAAATGAGAATGCAACAGACAGTCACTGATGATGCTGTTGGAGGAATGGTGCCATTTTATCATCTGTCTCACAAAAACCATCCTGTTTTGTGGACCTAAAATCCCACAACTCCCAGTTCAGAGAACTGCTTGCTGGATTTTCTCTCCTCCCACTTTCATCTCCCTGAAATTCAGCAGGGCACTAAGTATTTGTGGTGTTTCAATCCGACCTGTCAGTGTGCGAGAGCCTTTGCTTTTATCTGCTCTGCTTTACTCTGCTCTACTCTCCACATCTGGAGGCCTTCCATCACTAAATCTCTGTGGCTCCACTCGAGATCCCGCCTGTATGTTTAAGCTGTTACAAGAAACAGAGCTGCTTGACCTTTTCATTCAGCTGCCCAGGCTGAGGAGAGACACACAGTGTCTGCAGCCATGGCCAGCCGTACGATGATTGCTGAGATTAGTATGCATAAATAAGAAAAGGCAGATCATTAGCACTAATTCATTCAATAAACTGACAGGTCACAAAACAGAGGGGGACTAAAGGTCAGCTAAGTGCTGTCCTCGCTGTCTTAAAACATTAATGCTGAGATATGTGAAGGTTATGTTGAAGTTGGCACATTACAGTGATGTCCAGAACTAAAGACTTAGGAGTACACTGCAATGTTGTTCGAAGTCAGAAATAAATATGATATTTGCTCATGATAAAACAGCTCTGCATGTATCAGTTTTGCCATCTGAAAGAAGTAACAGACAGTGATTATTAGTTATCTCCTACTTACAGTATGATTTATACATTACATTAGTGGGCAGCATAACTGGTTTCCTAACTGATGTGGCTGTATCAGGATACAAAGCAATGGCTCATCTCTGTCTGAAAGGTTGCAGAAGGACACAAAGCTATACGGTCCAGTTTCAAGGCCTCGCTGTCTGATCGATATCTCAGCCTGGGTTTCATCCCCAGAGCCCCTAATGGCAGGAACCTCTGGAGCCGCAGTAATGCTATCTGT
Source organism: Naso vlamingii (assembly GCA_029822935.1). Taxonomy (NCBI): domain Eukaryota; kingdom Metazoa; phylum Chordata; class Actinopteri; order Acanthuriformes; family Acanthuridae; genus Naso; species Naso vlamingii. Next base: position 21,889,687 of record JAPQLA010000023.1, on the reverse strand, counting down.
GCAAAGAGGGGATGGACTCAGACCCTTAACAGCATGCTGACGCTCTCATCTGCAATAAATCGCAGAGCTGGAAAAGCAACTTCCCACAGATACTCTACAGACAGAAAAGCAGTGCAAAAAGGAGCCCGTCGAAAGCCTTCAAAAGAGCAACAATAACTCAAAGCTGGCTGCCCCGTTTATGTACTTTTTTTTAGAGAAAAGCCCCTGAATGATGGCCTCCATATAACAGAGTGCGCGCTCCCTGCAGAAGAGGGCTTTGGACTGCGGATACCACAGAGCACACATAGTGGCAATGCACCTCCTCACGGCTCTGGCCCTGACGTCTGGATTCACAAAGAGGCACCAAGTAATGGCTTCCTTATGGGCTCCCGACGCAAGACTGATGGGCTGACAGAAGGTATGTTAAATATCTCCTGTTCTAACTGCTACATCGGGGCTTTGACCTTCTCTAAAACAAGGGCTTAACAAGAGATTCAGAGGGTCAGCTCGGAGGTGATCAGTCACTAGCAGCGTTGCATGAGGTGGGGCTCATTCTCAAAAGAAGGGCTCGGGACTAAGCCTCTGGGGCGCAGTGAGAAAATCACTGGATTTTCGGAGAGCTGAAAGTGTCTGTATGTCAGTACTGGTTGAGAGAATTCACTTATAGAACATTTAACAAATAAACAAAGCTTCAGTGAAGGACAAATAATTTGTTCTCTGATAAGACGATACCCTTAGCATTTAAACCAGCATCAACAAGAAATATATACATTTACAAAATGTCTGCTTTATTACCAGATAAAGACTAAATCCTTGTAGTTTAAAACATTCATCTTTGAGGAGTTACAGATGTGAGCGAAATAGACTATTGCACTGACCATGTGCAATGTGCCAGTTTTTTTTTTCAATGAGAGGTGAAACCAGCTGCACATTTTTTTCACATACTGTGAAAATATGTCAGAGAGAAACACAGCAGAGAAAAGCAGAATACACAGGAAAGAGAAGGTTGGAAAAGAGAGG
>JAPQLA010000023.1:21277484-21295174 GCA_029822935.1 Naso vlamingii | reverse complement strand
AGGAACTTTCAGTTTTTGTTGATTCTAGCGGCGCCTTTGGACAAAAGTGGTAGTGACACAAGCGCATACTGTTGTAAAGATCTTTGCGAGCACGTGCCAGGCAGGCAAAACTCGGCATAACACCGGTAATATGTGCTTTGTTTTGGAAGCAAGTGAAAGATGCAACGCAGGATGGATCGCGATGAGGTAATGTATTTATGTGACTGAGAAATAAGTTTTTAAACCAGTTTAAACCGAGACCTGTTGCCTCTCATTTCTGCAGGCTAACGTTACACAGCCATTTGCATTAACGTTACATGCTAGGATGCAAACTAACAGCCACAGGCATAGAACATAACTATGTTATTGTCATTGCACAGCATGGAATATTTAAAAAAAAGTCATTTCATCTAAGTTTCACAGGGTTTTGGACCCGATCAGGGGCATAAATAGTCACTACATAAAAATAGCAGTCTTTTCACTGAGGGTCCGTTTGCTGTTACAGGAAATTTATAATCATCAGAGGAATCATGAGATTGTTTCATACTTAAAAGTTCCTTGTAGTCACATTAAGTACCACCTGTGTGTATATTGTACACTTGATATATATACTTGATATATTACAGCAAAATTCCGTTTTGCTAATTAATCAATCACCCTTTTTGTTCCGTGTAGTGTTCTTTCACAGTTAACAGGTGATTTCGAAAATGTGCGCTCCCTTTCACTGGCAGCCTAAGGACGTACACTCTTAAAAGCATTAAAACTATGTAAAAACATCCATCCAAAACTCTACAGCTTTGTGTGGTATAATCAAAGTCTTCATTATCATGTTGTGTGATAAATACTTTCAAAACAATTTTATTTTGGCAAGGAAGCTACTAAATCCTACACATCCAATCCAATATTTTGTGTCGTGTGTTAGGGTTATCCTGAACGTAGGTTTTCTGTGGCTCAAATAAATATGAATCCGTATTGAAATCATCTGCTGAACATAAAGGAAAAAAAGAAAGAAAGTTAAGGAAAAAAAATCTTTGATCCAAGACATCTAAGGGTGAGTAACTGATTAACAAAACAGAATTTTTGAGTGAAATATTTTAATGTTGTAGATGGTGTAATTGATAGAGTGACTTATCATTTTAGCAGTAATTGCTGTGCTTGTGTATGAAGTAGTGCTGATTTTCTCAAATTCTGACACTCAAATCTGATCTTCACACCTCCTGGCACAGGAACTCTCTGAAGAGCTTAACTTGACTCCTAGCAAGCACCGAATTTAGGACAACTAGCCTGCACCAGCCAGTTATTTACACGGTACCACACCAAGAAGTCATTATTATTCAAATTCATTCAACTGCAAAAGTGGGGGGAGAGTGGTCTTATGAAGATGAGGAATTGCTGATAATTAGCAGGAAGGCATTTTGTTTGAACCCAGCCACTTCGACTTGGGATACGCTACGAAGGTTGGGTGATAAACAAGCAATGGAAAAACACAAGGGGAAAGAGAAAAAAGACAAGAAGCTCTTTCATCTAAACCCACACAGAGATAAGTTTAAGGAATAATCAACTGTTGTGTTGCAGGCAGACAGCTGTGGAATTAGCCATCTCCAATCTGATTGTCCCCAGCACTTTAATCCTAATGCAGATGAATATGGCTCTGAAGTCGTTGGGAGAGGGTGGCTGCAGCAGCCCTGGGTCTGGCCATCTAACCGCTTCTGTCTAAATGGCTTTGACTGTCGATGAAACGGGGCTGTGGCGGCGGCACTGATGTGATGTTAGCTCGCTCCCTCTGTCTCTCTGCCTGCTTGTTGTTCACTATAGGTATCATTGTTTCCGTTCCATTTCACAGCAATCGGCCTTGGTGAGGGAAAAGTGCTTTTTTATCCTTGAGCTGTGTCTTTGTCATATCAAGGCCTCAAGCTTGAGCTGCAGATTCTTTATAAGCTGAGAAATGTGTGTGTGTGTTATCCAGTGTGTGTATGTTTATCTACAGTACGTGACTATAGTTATCACAGTTTAACTTAACGGTGCATGGTTTTTTAATGTGTGTAGGCACAAGTGTGTGAGTGAAAGTGTTTGTGTGCACTGAATATACTGTGAAGGCTGATGGATCTATTTTAAGCTAAAATAGTCTGTCAAAAGGAACTGCATTAGTCTGACAACAGACATTCATGGCTTGTTGAAAGCACAGTCCCTAGAATAAAGAATCTTTTGTCAAATCCAAGCTAGCACCTTTTTTTTTTTTTTTTTTTTTTTTACAAATGCCATGCAAACACCTTTCTTGTGCCCCTTTTTAGTTTTCAAAACTGACAAAATATGTCTTGCATGGTTATTTGAATTACCTGTTTTGTTTGGGCACATCTTTTGATGGATGATATTCAGGTACCTGCTGATAGTGCCTGGTTTGGTTTAGTGAGCGTGTCCTTGGCATGGAAACATTTTAAACTTACACATTTATGCAACTGTACAACTCTGACAATGTTTGCAGCTGATTCCTTTTCAGTTTTAATTGCATCCAGATAACTGCGGTAAAGGATGCCAGAGGTAATTAATCACACACCCTTTTTGTGAGTACATTTATAACACACAGGTAGACACACACAGACAGACACACACTCGCACACGCAGGGCTGCGGCAAGGTGATCAATCAACCTGCGACAATGTTCCAAACACACCATCATTCCTTCCATGGCTGCCTTTATCAACAGGCTAATTTGTCTCACTCTGCACCTCAAACATTATGAGTCCTCGCACATTTAGCCCCACACCTTTCCCTTTTATCTTCCTACCCACCATTTAATGCAGCAATTAGACCTGTGGAGGTTGCAGCTTCCTATTAACTCTCGCCAGCACCGGCTAGTTGCCACACTCACATACTGTAACCGGCAACCTGCTGTGACAGCTACTGTTCAGCAGACAAGTTGATCACTACCCTGAGCTCAGCATTGCTCCCTCTACTTTTTCACTCTCTCTTCTTTTCACAACACATCCTGGTGATATTCTTGTGACATTATTTCTTGCATGCTAGGTTTGTTGACCTTCCTGCCTACAATTCTTCCGTCTCATAAACAGGCTTGCTCGGTTGATAAAGCAATCAGCACTATGGTAGCATTAGGTATAGGTAAACATATTAGCACTGCTGCTGCGATGCTGTCTCCTCCGCCCCCTTATATTTCTTTACAGTTACCCACACTCGGCTCCACGTCTCTCTTCTCTGCTCTGTCCCTTGCTCTCGCCTACTTTTCTGCTTTCATGTGTTCTCCTGCTCTTGTTCTGCCCTCATACTCCAATCTTTCATGTTGATTTCAAAACTGGCAAGTCCGCAGATGAAAAGTGGAATGGAGTCAGTTGAAGAGAGCCAATTTCCTCATCTCTTGTGAAGATTAGCTGAGGCTCATTGGAACGTATGCTTTGTGTTAAAGAGCCAGCCAAATGACAGAACACGGTTGAGGGATTCATAATTATCTTTTCATTACTCTACATGTATAATGACTGCCCCCATTATAAAACTCAAGACGATGTACACAATTACATTACCCCAGACGGCACTGAAACAGGTGCTCATTGTACATTACAGTTAATGTATTTTTTAATAACATGGTCATTTTCTTTATTTGGTTACTTGAAATAAGCAGTGACTGTCAATCATGATATTATTCAGATGACTTTTGCTTATGTACATGATTTACATCATACATAGAATTGTCATCATGTCCTCACACTATTGTAGCTTCTCTGACAAATGGAATTTTTCCGTGATTTAAGGAGCAAAACTGACGCATTATTTAGCTTATTATCTGATTTATGTCTAATTTTGAGAATCTGTGTGACTTGGTGGTGATGAATAACATTTGAGGGCTCATAGAGCTTAGGTCAGCATTGTTGGATGTAGCCGGTAGGTATATTGTATTGCCATTGGGTCTATTAATGTATAATATATTGTTGTAGATCATCATACTATAGCCCCATTTGCACTACCGTTTCAAGGTGAGTTCTGTGAGCTGTTTGTATTAAAATTATGTAAGGTGGATTGGGCGGTAAGTTTCGATCTGACTCTGACCTGTCTTTGAAGGTTGTATCAAGGCCGCATCAGAGGCAAGCCGGTGTCGACTGGCCGGGTCAGGGGCAATTATCTTAACGGAGGAGACATTACGTTGAAGGAATTTAACTGAAATATGACAGAATTTAGATTTCTGACTGTTAAACATTATTGTCGGATTTATCAGTGTTATCACGTCTTTAACTGTTTGTGGACATGATAGCTTGAATTTTAAGAAAATAATCCATAACCGAAAAACTGATATTGATTTCTGTACGAACCTTTCTCTCTAACTTAAGTGTCAAGTTAAACTCACGTGTTAAAGAATTAAAGACGTAAGTTGAAGGACAGTTTCACTTTCTGGTGGCAGCGCACCTCTGTGGAAAGAGGGAACAAAAAATTCGATGGAGAGAAGCCGGCTGAACTGTGGACACCTGTGTGAAAAACTCATTTTATTAACAAGACATATTAAGCTTGAAGGAGATTAATCTCTATAAACAGACTCTACATTCACTGAATGTAGAGTCTGTAGGCAAGGTAGGGCGATCTTGGTACCGGAAAAGCCCTGGTTTCTGGTTGTAGTCTTTTGTAGTCCACATAATTAATGGTGGACTGTTCACTATTAACTATTAACGGTGTGTAAACTGGCTACCTGTGAAAAGATCTGCTGGTAGATGTGATCTCTCAACTCCAACTCCATTCTCACATCGGACTGTAAACAGTTGGACTGTAAACAGCGAGCGGCATGCGGAGAAGGAAGTTGGAAATGGAAATTTGCCTCCTCCAACGGAAGCCCAAGAATAATGGGGCTTACCCCCAGAGGGTGTATCGCTGTCTGCTGGAAGTCAGATGGCAAATGCAGCCTATGGGTTCCAAGATTGGAAGAAGATCAACAGAAGCAGGCCCTCACCAAATTTTTTTAATGACTGTGTTACATTAATATTGTCAAGTTGTTGTTAAGTTTTCAGAATTTTTTACTCAGTGTACATTACTTATTTAACAGTGGTGCATCTAGGGCATTTTTCATAACAGAGGAAGCTGATGCTGATGCTGTTAAACGTAATGTTCCCTTTGAATCTGCAACCCTGGCTCGCTATATAAATAAAGAGCGGTTTGAAAAAGGCACTACTTGGTTCTGTGTAAATCAACAATGGCGGACAATTGACGAGCCTTCAGTGTGCAGCTGTGGAGTCTCTGTGTAAAGATGGCATATATTTTACCTAAAGTTCTACCTTTGTATTCTGATTTGCCTGCTTTTGCTGTTTGGTTTAAAACAAGGAATAACATACATGCACATTTAACACCAGAAGGTTGAACTGGTTTGAGGGATCGCTGAAGGATAAGGCCAACATTACAAGTCCAGGGAGCAGTCCATGTGTTCGCATTAAATTGAGAGCGTTTGCATTCCTTGCACTTGCCACTTTAGTTGTTTTTGACTCCTGCTTCTGAATGTAAAATGATCAATTTTTTAAAGTTTCCCATCTGTTGGTCCTATTCTTGCCGATCTTGAGCATTACAGTGAGGTAATAAATTTCAGGTTCATAAACTGTTTTTGCCTTGTTTAGAAGATGTGTGCGAATGCAAACAGAGCTACTTTTGAGTGCATGTGTGCACATACATACGCATGGTTCTGTCCGTAGTGTCAGATTGTACAGATGGTGCATCTGTGGACTGGGTTTATGGGCTTTTGAACGAGGATGGGATGGAGCAAATGGGTGGTTTGGCTGTAGTATTTCTATCATCCCACCACCAGCAGAAAAACAACAGGACTGCAGGCTTGTGAATAGACTCTGTTATTAACCCCATAAATCACTTGGCTGTTGATGGTTTTCATATATGAGACAATTCATCAGATTTTCTCCCTCTCTTTCTCATTTGTAGTCACACACACACACACACACACGTACTGTACAAACACTTTTGTTTATAATGTGAAATATTGAAAATCTTTCACACAATAGCATGACATTGCATCTCGGTCACCACTGCTGTTTTGTTCAGTTTGATTTTCCAGCATAGACACACTGAGAGGACAATTTCTTTTAAAAACCCATCACATCCTTGCTGGTTCTAACTAATGGTGTTAGACAAGGCGTTTGCCACTTGGGCTACTTGGCTACTAAAATAAAAAATACTCTCTGTGAATAATCCTGCTGATTCTCTTGGCTCCTCAGAAAAAATAGAGGGTAGATAAGATTATAGGTAATGAAGAGGAATGGATTGAGGCAAAGCAGAGGAAGTGGGAGGGGGCTTAACTCCATGACCAGCAGCTTTGTGATAGTGATTTAAGAGGTCAGAGAAGGAAGATAAAGGCTTGTGCATTATTAATGCTGAAGGGATCTAACTGGATGTGATTGGAAGTTTCCGCTGATGTTCCTGCTGAAGAAAAACGAAAATTCATCAAAGTGCCAGTGTGTGTATGTGTGTGTTCTCACATCGCTGCCTCCTGAAATGATACATTTGAATCTTCATTTAAGTCTCGTCCTGTGTTGCATAGTTTAAAAATAGCACAAATGTAAGACTTTTTTTTTTTTTTACACTGGTTGATGTTCTCCCTGGATGAAAGTGGATGTGAATTGAACAAAATGCATCAAAATACATTTTTTAGACTCAACTGTGCAGAAAGTGAGTTCATTGCTGTCTTTTCTGCAGTGATGTAAAAAAAGCATTTCTATTGGCGCTGGCGAAACTCGGGGAATGTTTATCTGCAAGGGAGGAAAGTTCGTGCCTAGAGTGACTGTGAAATGGCAAACTGTGTCAATGGAGCACAGTTGAGTCCATGTGCATGTGGATTGGTGCTGTGAATGTGTGTGTGCCTGTGTGTACTGTACATATTTGTACATGTGAGTTTGCGTGTGAGATTGAGTGTAAGCTTGTGGTTAGCTGTCAGCCCCGCTGCGGATTGATGGCTTACAGACAGGTAATTTATGACCCCTCGGTCGCTGGCAGGGAGAAGGGTGACGCGCGACTTTCCCCGCAGATAAATAAGCCCTGCTCTGGGGCCCACATCACCTCACCCCTGCATGTTTGTGAAAGAACAAATTTAGCTCTCGCTCTTTTTTTTATTTATTTTTTTGTCTTCTCAAACAGCTCACAGCCCTCTGCTGGCTCTTTTATCTTAGTTTCTTCTTGTACTGTCTTTCAATCTCCACACATTTTATCAAAACAGCTTTGTTTTGGGTATTTTTGCCTTTATTGGACACTTTGGCCCCTAGAAGCAGACACAAAACAGAGGATTATGACATGCAGCAAGGGTTGGAAATGAAGTGACACATGAGGGAACCATTTGGCTTCATACTCCACGCATTTAAAAATGTTTTCTCCTTCTGTGTTCCACTCTCAACCCCATTTACCCTCCTACCAGTGATGTGTGAAAAAATCGATACAGTTAATATTGCGATATTTTGCGAGATGATATTGTATTGATTCATGGACAAAGTATCGGTATTTTATTCCATAAATGCTTAATAAATTCCCTATGGTGCTTAGTGCTTACTTTCTGACAAAGTAATAATGTGATTAAAAAAATATTGAAGGGAGATGAATAGACTGAAAACTTTATCTTATTAGGTGAAACAGATGATGTGCTGACAAAGCTTTGCTTTGGCAAAATGATTTGCAGTTGAAAAAAATGTGAAAAATCACTATGTACGATATTGCAATATCGTGATAATATTGTATTGCGACTTAAGTATCATGATAACATCATATCGTGGGGCCTCTGGCGATTCCCGGACTTCTTACCCCTTTCCATCATGTTCTCAGCCCACCTCTGGTTGTCTTTGTTTTGGCCGCTCTCTGATCAGGGAGCTGGGGACTTTGACATGCCCGCCATCATTTACAGAAATATGGTGTGAAATCGATCTCAGAGAGAAACCTGCTGCAACAGTAAATTTGGGAGGGAGGGCTGCAAATTAATTTCAAGGTCTTTTTGGGTGAAACACATGGCCTGTCTGAAACAGAAAGAACATATGAAGGTGTGATGTCGTATTGTAATTTATCATGTGGCTGCTGCCCGTATGTTTGTGCCAGAGGTTTATTGAGGGTACAAGACAGTTTCATTTGAGCTGAAATAAACATCAAATGGTGGCCTAGCTCAGTCAATCCCTTTGTCCATCCAAGTGATTCTTCCCCAGAGAGGAAAACTAGAGTGAGGTGTGCAGGAGCAGGAAGTGGAATGGCAGAGAGGGAGAGAGTTGCGTGAACAGAGGTTGACTGATGGATGGGGAAGTTATTACACCGCTGGGAGGACATGTCATTTATTGCCAGTTGCTTGTCTCCTGTTGCCTCTTGTTTCTTTTATGGCAGTGATTACAGAGCAGATGCATGGACAAACAGCTCCCCCAGAGATCCCCGTCAGCCATATGAAGACATGCCTACAGAAACACACAAACTAGATTTTAAGCCTCCACAGCAAGCTGAGCCACTGTCGGGACTTAATGCAGGTAGAGTGAGGAAGTCATCAGGAAAAGTTACATCTGCCAGGTCTGCTACAGCACCTTGCCTGTCCCTGATGTGCTGACTAAAGCCACAGTCCATCAGAGCCTGACCAGTTTATTCTGATTCACTTGACCAGTTAACAAGCACAAAGCCAGTTTAGACAGGAGATGTTGTACCTGTTTTGGACAAAGGCTCTTTCCCACATCAGTCATGCAAAGATAAAAGAGCTGGATCAAATAGTAAAAATATTACATTGTTCTATAAAATGAATATTTTTGTGTTTTTTCTCCACCAAGGGTAAATTTTTTACGAAGGCTTTGTTTTTCACCAGAATAACAATAAATATACAGCCTTTAATAAGAGGCCTATTTGTGTTTGCTGTGATCCATACTTTTTTTTTCATTTTTCTTTTCAAAAGAAACAGCAAGTTACAATTGTCATCAGAAGACAGCACTTACTCATTATCACTGGTGATCATATATATGGGTATATGGGATGTATATATGGGTTTGTCGTTACTCTCCTGTTTAGCTTTGGTGTCAATGAAGGTGAATGCCTAACGGTCAATAGTAAAATTTAAAAAAAAAAAATCTTGTAACTAAAAACAGAGTTAGGAGGATTTTCTTTAAGTACAGTGTAGAGACTCAAACAGTTATGATCCCTTTCAATCATCACTTCAGACTTATGTCTGTGGTGGGGTCTGTATCTGCAGACACATTGGACTCAACCTGTATTTTCTTGTCTTGCTGTGTTTTGGAGATTTTCAACCTGTGGTGGTGGGCGTGTAGCCTACAGGCTTGCCATGGTGTCACCGGTGTTAGATAACGCTTGCATACATTGATTACATTACGTTCCCACCGCCCCCACCATTGTTTTCTTTTTCTTTTTTTTTTTTTGTTTATCAATACTAATTCAGTTATAGACGTGTGTGTTTCCCCTGGTGTCTGCTCTGTACAGCAGCAGAAGAGAGTGAGATTTAACTTTTACTTGAAGAGAGTAAGGAAAGTTTACAGATACAATATGCTAATAGCTAAATCTAACTACAATCTCACCTTGTAGTTGTACTTGTAATCTCAACTCAAACTATTAAATTCTTCTGGTCTACTCTCTGTAAAGCCCAGCCTCTGTGCGCTGCCTGAATTAATGCTTTTTTTTTTACATTCTAGATGCATTTTTTGAATTTCAGGAAGGATGCACTTTAGTCAAAACTCTGGGGGTTTAGTCACGCTTTAAACTTAGATTTAATAAGTCAGACAAAATACAGTTAAAACATAGCAAAAATTACCTTGTCGATGTTTTCACTGTTCTCATTTAGACACCCCTAGTGGTTAGTGTGTGGTCAAGGAATTATCATCAATTCTAGTCAATCAAAATCCCTTCTGGAAGAAAAACGCCGGAGTCAGAACAGAGAACCTCTTGAAATTTGTTTATGCTGCTGCCATGCAGTTTGGTGCTGATACCAATGCAGTGCTTTTCTTTTATACCTTATTTTGAGTCTTTATTAAGATTTGTCAACAAATTTTAAAATGTTGATTTTATGGAAATAAAAAACTTTTGAGATATTCCATATAACATGAGCAGCTCTGCAAGAACAAATTGGCAAAACTGTGCTTTCTGTTAGTACATATGTGATTAAAGAGTAAGTAAAAAGTACAATAAAATTTCCTATGCATTAGCTTTCTGGTCACTGATAGTTTTCAGTCTATGTGCTGAGGACTTAAGAGGGTTTGTGAGTTTGACTTTTGAGGTGTGGTAGCCCCAGTGCAGAGGGACTGTGAAAGTTCTCATTATGTCCATCACTTTAGTGGGTAAAGCACTGAGTGTGGAAGGGACCACAAAAGGCAAGTGGCTGGCTATGGCCACACTTCCTCTGCGCCATGGCAACAGAAAAAAGATGCAGCAGGACGGATGCAGCGTGGATGTGCAGCCCAACCCAACACTGATTTTCTATCCAAGGACAATGGCAATTTAGTAGTGCTGTTTTTGACACTGTGCCAAGCCACACTTCTTTGTTGTCCTATTTTTCATAATAACGCTTTCTTCCGGGGCTAAACAATAACAGAAGGGAGGGACTTTAATAAGCCTCAGTCTCAGGCCTGTGCAGCTCAGGGGCATGTGGCAACAGTAACTGTGTGTATTTATTATTGATGGCTTGCACCTTGGCCCTGTGTTTGCAGTGAAGGAACGGAACAGGAGAGAAACCAGGTCATCTACTGCACAATGCCAGAGGCCCAGCTGACTCACCCATCCAGCTTTATTGCATTATTATTGCATTTCTTTCATTACTGCTATCGCCTGCCTTTTCAATACCTCTGGCTTGGAGTCACAGTTCCCATAGAGTTTACCTTATGGCCTCATGGAGAGCCACTTCTCACAACTACATCTACTCTATTACACACACGCATGGACACAGTCAAACACACTCTATCTCAGTGCCTTGCTGTTTCTCTCCTCTCACTCCTAACACCCCACCCCCCCATCCTGTCTTTCTTCTTTCCTCCCTTCTGTAGAGTTATTTTTCTCCCCTTTGAAGAACCGCGATAACGATTTGCCTTGGAAACACACCACTTCTATTCACTCCTGTTAAGTTGCTTCAAGCTATAATTTGCTGAATCAAAAAGGGATGTTTTGCTACAAACGTTTGCTCAGTGTTTCACTCTTGGGTAATATTCAAGCCCAGTGGATGATTATTTTCTGTTTATCAGCGTGGATTAACACATGGGTCTGTGCTGTGGGTGCAATTAGGATGGACAGAACGTTGTAGCTAAATATTATGTTTTGAGGTCAAATGCATAGTAAACACCTCAGATACACCACATCGACCCCCAGTGTGTATTTTATGTTTTAGCGGGGTACTTAAACTTGTGTTGCTGTAGCTTTATTCTACTACATGTAACACCCACACAATTAAGGTAAATTAATTATTATTTGTGGGTTGATAATGGTCACAGAGTTTGCAAACAGCGAGGCAGAGCAATTTTATCCCTGTCATTTTGCTCTTTCTGTCTCAGAGAAGGCAGTCGTGGGTGTTTGATCTCATTAATGTGGTGATTAAGTGTTCATTGTCCTGTATTTTTCAGCCAGAAAAGATTTTACTCCTTTTATGGGCCTGAGAATTGTGGATGTAATGGTGCCAAATGATATCTTCACATCCTACATGAGCCATAACTGTTTCAGGATAATTGTGTTTCCCAGAATTAGCAGTGGGTCGGCCCATTGTAGTGGCACACCCAGTGATCATGGAGATGAATACTGCACTGAAATGTTCCTGTTTATGATGGTACAGTCTGAATGCAGGTCAGTACTGTATTGATGCAGTTTACTTTATTAAACCATGCCATCTTACTTTTTGACTGCTGAGAATTTGAGTTTGTCAAAATATATTTGAAACATGTCATACCTGGATTTAAGCTTAGAGTGACGAAGAAACTTTCAGGTTTTGTTGATTCTAGCGGCCCCTATGGACAAAAGCGGTAGTGACACAAGCGCCTACTGTCCTAAAGATCATTGGTAGGGCAGAACTCAGCATAACACCAGCAACACGTGGATTTGTTTTTGAAGCAAGTGAAAGAGAGATCACAGGATGGATGGCGATGAGGTATGTGTGACTGAGAAACAAGTTATAAGCTGGTTTTATGGCAGTAATGTCCCTGAGACCTATTACCTTTATTTTCTGTAGGCTAACGTTACATAGCCATTTGCATTAACGTTACATGCTAAGGTGCAAACTAACAGCTGTAGGCATAGAATATATTTACGTTATTGTCAGTGCACAGATAAACCGCATTTAAAAAAAAAAAATAATAATTCCTGTGTCTGAGTTCACAGGGATTTGGACCCAATTACAGGCATTTATAGTAACATAAAAATAGCAGTCTTTTGACTGAGGGTCTCGTTTGCTGTTACTGGAAATTCATCATCATCAGAGGAATCATGAGACTTTTTCAGAAGTACTTGAAAGTTCCTCGTAGTCACTTTAAATAAAGAGATTATGTTGATGATTGTAACAGACTTGCTGTAAGATATCTTCTGCGTAGGTTTAGTTTGTGATTTCAATTTGGATGCAGCCTGTCGATGCCAGCACCAAGCAGATGAATTGCACATGATTATGTATTGTACTTTAATTATATTACTCACAGTTTTGCCTGCAGTCATCCAGTGAATGGAAGACTGCAGCGTTTAGAGTCGTTCATTCACTTTGTGTTGTGGAGCGGCGATTGAAATGTTCGCCTTGTCTAGCCCTTGAAAAGGAGACTATTGCCCTGCAATCAATAGCCAAAGTAATCATGTCTATGCTTTCTCTCACTCTGAGAGATCCGCAAGCAGCTAAAGAATAGAGATGGGAATGGCTTGTGTCTTAATGAAAAGGAGAAGCTGAGTTAACTGTCAGCAGTCTCAACCAGCATCAGAAAACTCAAGCGGGCCAATCATAGTTTTCTCCTGGTATCTGCATAGTTGCCGAGTCTTTGATGTGTTGCTACACATGCACATGCATTCGAGCTTGAGTCAAACCTGTATGGGCGACATGTGGGTTTCACACCTATGCCGAGAACTACCAGTTAAATAGCATGCATTTATCAGACACGATGTAAATCATGTAAATATGATTAATAACAAGTCAGTTGCTCTATTTTAAATCAACCAAAACATTTTGAGACTTTGGCTCAATGTGAAAATTAGAAATTTTAGATTTTTTTTCACCAAAAAACTTCTTTTAAGTAATATTTTCAAGGATAACAGTTTTTACTTAGTTTCAATTCTTTTTGTGGTCAGGCATAAAGGGTTCACTAAATGACCTGATTTTCTTTAACAAAAACAAATGTGTATTTCCTGTTATTTTATTTTTTTAGGAGAGAGCTGTGTAAAAAAGCAGCAACTTCATTATTTTTGACTTCATCAACTGTCTCTAATTTAAATTAATCCTGTTAGCAACTTAATGACAGGCCAAATCTGTTCTCAGTCTACACCTGAGATGTCTCAGATACATATTTAATCTGTACAGATGATTTAATATCTGATTAAATCTGAAAAGACTTTAGTCGTAGATATCTGAAGACATCATTTTAATAACATTACCTAGGGTCTGGAAAATTGTGATAGGAATTTTTCACAATTTTCTTTTACTAGGCTTAAAGATTAATTGATTAATAGAAAAAATAACAGAGAAATGAATCAATAATGAAAGTAACTGTCAGTTGCAGCCCCTATGGAGTTGCTGTTTGTCTCTTGCCGATTTACACAGGCTGTAAATGCTGATCCTGTGGCTAGCCTGTTTTATTTATTTTATACTGTCTACTGTCTGTCTCATAAACTGTTACATCCTGGCCTTGTTTAATGGAAAATGCAGGGCCACAAGAGGCCATTCAAGGCCAAAGGTGACCAGCAGTCACACATTCCTTGGGTCAGTCATAATTAGTTGGCCTGCAGCCTTAGGGCTCCATAAAAATGAGATAGGTCGCCTCAATCTCCGGTCGTCATGGCCAAGCTTTTTCCTGTGCCAGTTTTAAATGTGTTCAGCAACCCCAAACCAAGTGCTTCCATAAAACACCATGCAGTGTCCCTGGGCAGTCAGGAGTCAACCATGTTGTTTTATTTTTTTCCACTATGAATATTTCCAAAACCACTGATGCATGAGGCTGCATAAATATGTCAAAATAAAATTGTGTCTGCCCAATTCTCCTTTAAACCTACTGTCTCTTTCTGAATACGGATCATACAGGCATAGTCGTGTTCCCCTCATTACAAAACTGGAATGCATCTTTATTAGAAAACTTTATTCCTGAGTAATAATAATTAATACTGTCAAAGCAAGATTATATCAGAGGAATAGTAAATAAGGTTTATGCAACAAAGCACCATCTTTGACAACGTTTAAAGTTCATGAGTTCAGCTTTGACGCATTAGGTTAAGTGCTGGGGAGGTGTTTTGTATTTGTGATCATTAAGGCTAGAACGAGGACCAGAGCAAAAGCTAGTCTGGGCTTTCTTAAATGACAATATATTTTCAGTTTCCAATAGTCAAACTAGAGGATTATGGGCTCTCCACTATGGACAAATAGCACCAAAGCTGAGGATACAATTATGTGTTTTTGCATGTCATATAATTGAGGTCAAAACAGAAGTATCTGGGTGTCAGTGGATCAGGGCAGTGAGGTTCGAGCATTATGGCTGGCTATTTAACCTTTTAATAAACATCCTCTCAAAACATTAACAGTCTAAAACATGGCTTTTTTTTCTCAACACTGCACATACTTGATGAAACCATTGCTGATCTTGTTTCTAGTGTGTCCTTTTCAAATCTTTATCTCTCTGTAGTCTACTACTAACTTGCTCTCCTCGTGTCATTTTAAACTTGTCTTGCTAAGCTCATCATTTATCTTCAGAATCCCATAATATTCAGACTGTGATGTCGTTTATGGCTATTATTAGAAATGGTGTCTGTCTTCAGAAGCTGGCACAAAAGTGTGAGTGGTCCCTTGGGCGCTGTTTCATATCAAGGTTAACTTGTAGTGATTAGGATAAGGAGACGAGTAGTTGCCATGGGGATGAAGGAAACAGCAGTGGGGAGGACGATAAGCCTGCAGTGACAGAAGTCTGATGTTTCTGTTGCTCTGTATACAACAAAGCTAATCTGAATACTGTTCATAAGTACTATTTCCCTCACAAGATTTATTTTTTCTTGGCTACATTAGTCAGGATGTGAAAACATAAACATAACATAAATAGATACCTCTTACATAATGATCATAGTGTAAATTACCAGTGCTAGCTTGAAATAATTACAGTGAGCAAAGTGGTATAAAAAGAATAAATATTTTCCTTAAATACGTACACTAAGGAGTATTATTACAATCAGTACTCGTCTGATCACCTGCTTATGGTTTTGTAAATTTACAAGCAGCTTGACAGATTGTTTAAAACCAATCAAGGCTCTTTTTATTTTCCATTCGCTGATGAGTTTTGCTTGGCCGACTGATCTATTGCTTTGGGAATTCTGCCATCTGTCATTGAAAAACTATGTTGTGAGGAACATGAGCCACTTGATCTGGGTCAGTCTTAATGACATCCAAACCTTACATTAAGCAAATGTAATAGCCCTGTGATGCTTTTTGAAGAATTACTGTATGTACTGTACTGAAAGAATGAAGATCAATTATCTAGAGCCTGTCTTGGATGAAAACTGAGAATTACTATTGTTTGACTAATTTTGGGGACTATTACTGAATCTCTATGGTAAATCCCCTTTAAATCATAATCCCAAATTATGTAAAAACCCTAATCTCAATCTGTTACTATTAACTGGGTCATCTTTGTTTGTTGAAAAAAAACATCTATTAAGCTAACAGATACTTCAAAATGTTGGTTTTAAAACAAATATTCAATAATTTTTCATTTTGACCATTTGCATAATGCCATGTATGTTGAGAAGACTTTCTCATATGGCATCTAGTCTTTCAATGGAGTTGATCCAAAATCCTCTTCAGCATACTTTTCCCTTGGCAGTGACTCGAACACTGCATGGATAATCCTTGGAGGAGAGTGCTAATGCCCCCAGATCGCCCCCATGAGAGACGCTATCCTCGCATCCCTACTGCAGAGCTTGCTCTCCTCCCCGGTGCCATCCCCAGCAACACAATAATTAATGAGCTCAACCAGCCTATCACTGCAGAAACCTCCCTCCCCAATCTCCATTATCCACATCATGCAATGATAATTTGACTTACGTAGGTGCTAATTTCATATAAGTTAAAAGGCAATTAGGAAAATGTGTCTTTTTGACGGGCAGAGGGATTAAGGCTAAGCTGTGATGCCACCAGTCTTCAGAGGGTGCAGGCTTATACTGGGTATGAAGACCCCTGCTTGGCAACACCCATTATCGGTCATCACATTAATAACCCCATATTTCACATCTCCATTTGATGTGCTACATTTAATTAAAGTGCGAGGTTGTGTGACGAATTAATGCCTAATTGGATAGCACCTTTTGAACATTCCCTTTGCCCTACACCACATGTGGTAATGGGTGAGAGAAGTTGTCCTGTTTTGTTTCCTAAACCAAAATTCAGCCTTCTGTTGTTAAAGGAGAAGTTCAGTTTTTTGCACATTAAGCCGTGTAATAACAGTATTTACAATCGTATACAATGTTCAGCAGTATTTTTGTGACGAACGGTGCAGTCCTGAGAGCTGGAGCTCGTTGCTGACGTCACTGCTGGCTGAAAACGTCTGAAGACAACAGAGAAGCACGTGCACTCAGCTAATCTGTTAAAAAACACAATAAACACTCATTTTAAAAGATGTGAAACTCACCAAATGTTTAGTGGTGTCTTCTCATATTTTATGACACTACAACACGTAAACTCATACAACGGCATATAACCCGGAAACGGCTCTTTGAGACAACAAAACAGCAATTTTCGGTCATATGCCGTTGTTTAACCTCGTGTTTTAGTGTCAGAACATGAGAGGACACCACTAAACGTTCGGTGAGTTTCACATATTTTAAAACAAGCATTTATTGTGTTTTTCAATGGATTAGCTGCCTGCACAGGCTTCTCCGTTGTTTTCAGCCTTTTTCAGCTAGTGGTGATGTCGGCAATGAGCTCCAGCTCTTAGGACTGCACAGTTTGTCATAATGATGCTTTAGAACATCGTATATGATCGTAAATATCCTTGTTGTAAGGCTTAATGTGCAAAAAACCCAAACTTCTCCTTTAATGAGTCCCTGCTGCTAGATTGCAGTGCAATGCAAACAAATTTTCCTGTAGATGTATCCAATACATTTCTTTTCACTTTTCAGAGAAAAAGCATAATCCTCTTTTATGTTTCATTGTTATATAGTGGTGTGTTTGTGCTAAATTTAGAGGGCATGTTGCATATCAATATACCAAATATACTTACCCATCACACCTGCCTGCTGAAGTTAAAGGTAAAAGCGGTAAATTTATGTTTCATATTTAAAATGTGGACAGCTGGCCTCCGAGACTTCATCTCCTGTTTGGAATCTTAAACATCTGCTCTTCCAGATTAGTTTAAAGCTCATAAAAATGTAAATCTGGCATACAGGGGTGGAGTATGTGTAAAAATGATTTATAAATACCTTTGACAAACTGTATATTTCTCATGCATTTCTTTCTCCCTTTGATGGCTGGTTGCTGAGAATTGGAGCTAATCTGACATTTCATAAATCTCAGTCTATTTAGAGAGATATTTGAAGATACTGTAGATGTATTATTTCCTC
>JAPQLA010000023.1:21256751-21267059 GCA_029822935.1 Naso vlamingii | reverse complement strand
TAGTTTTCACTCATTCATTTTTATTTTAATAAAATAATCATAACCAACCTATAGATGAAGCATTTAAGCCATGACATGAAGAGACAGGTTGAACTGCTGACAATGACTGTGTGCTCACTTTTCATGTAGACACACATTGCGCACTGTGTTAAATACGGCATTTCCCTATTTTTCTCAGACTTTTACTGCTGAATGAACTTAATTAAAAAAAAAAACACACACTAAGCAGATGAATAATTTTTACCACACATAACAGCTGACACCACAAAAAACTTTGTGCCATTGTATATAAACAGGCAAATAAACAATGCAATTTGACAAAATAAGACAATTACATTAAAATCATGAACACACCACTGACAAAAAATGAACTGAATTTAACTGAACTGACCTGCTGTGGCCTCACCTGAACTAAACCTTCCTCCTGGTTTCAATGGATTTAAATTGTGTGCTTGCTTGTGCGTAACCGCATGCATCAATCGTGGTCGCTGCAGAGGTGATTGTCATCATTTGACACACCACCACCAACTGGACAGGGGTGAGAATTACAATCTGTCAAAATGACGAATGGCCTTCAAAATTTTCTGTGATTGTTAATAAAAAAACATCAGTGACAGAAAATATTCATTTAACGTGACCTGTGACTGTGGTGACTTAGACATGTAAGTGAATGCCTATTGGTGCTATTTTATTTTTAATGTCTGCCAGATATAGTGAAACAATGGTAGCAACTATTTATGTAAAAGGGCGAGTTACAGCAACACATTTTTTTATAAACGGGAATCTGACATCTGACATCTGAGGCTGTGGAGTGCAGCTTTTACCTGATCTATGTGTCAGTCACAGCAATGTGAAACTGACAAAATATGTCAGATGTCATTTGTAAGATATAAGCCATTGTTACCCAAATGCTCAAGCTAAATACAGCTGTGTCTCACTGATTGCAATTATAGCACATGTCAAATGCGTCAGTTTGAGAACGACATTAGCTTTTGTTCGAACTAAGTAAAATTTGTTGATGTGAATGCTTTTAGTTTCTGCCAAGTTCAGCTCCTGTGGTTTGAACCTCATGAAAATCCAAGTTTGACCAATTTTTAGGAGAGAAAGAGAAGAATAAACACAAGAGGTTTGTTTGTTGTTTTTATGTGGAGGCACAATCTGAATGTGAATAATTCTTCTCTTTTGAGACATGATGTGAACATGGGATGAGCCTCAGCTTATGACAGGTTCAGCCTTTTGTCTCCTCTCCTGTCAAGTGGCTATATTTAACATGCATAAGCCTCTTACCAATACAGAGGCAAACAAGATGGACTTTTATTGGTTCTTACAAAACAAAGGTATCATTATTATTGTTTGAAGGAATATGCCCGCAGAATTATGTTTGCCTGTCAAACTGATTCAGAGGCAGTGCAAAGCAATAAATTTGGAAAGTGAAAATTCTATTCATGACTTTCTATATTCCCTCAATCTTGTAACATTTATATTATGTGCCAGGCTGGTTTTCCTCTGGAGGCTCTCTCGTTTCAGAGCCTTCTGTTTTCATAATAAAGACATTATAATGGCATAAAGAGTACTCTGCATTTTCATATTTTCCCTTTTTAAGCTATTTCTATTGCCCACATTTTAACATAAAACCAAATATTTACGACAGACCCCCGTCTTTTCTCAGCGAGCGATGATAGGGAGAAGGGAGCCTCTGGATGGTGGGTAATTTATAATATGCAATGTGTGATTTGTCAGGGTAATGAGAACAGAGCTCTTTTCTAAGCTTTTCCACCCACTGAATGCCCTGATTGATTAGGACCTGGCGAAACAAACTCAGTGGATTCATGCCTGCCTTAATGCTTTCGACCCCAAGCTGGAATATTAACCTAGATGTATTACAATAAAATATTCACCTTCTTGTGCCTTATAAATCACAAAGTGGACAGATATTACAGTAAATGTGGCACTAGTGTGATCAGGGTCAGCCCATTTTCTTCTTTCCTCCCTTCTCTGTCTGGCTTACTTACTGCCGAGACAGTAAGAGCATGTCAAAGACAGACCACAGGGTGGGGTAGGAGGACACACAACCAGCCATATGTCTTCACTCTGCAGCACAGCAGCCATGGGGGGAGATGGGAATACTGCCTAGTCTGCCACACAGTTTGTGTACAAATGGATCACATTTTAACCTTTTTTTCTGAGAAGCTGTCCTTTATATCTGCCTTAACTGAGAGTTAAAATTTTTATAGACTGTGTGATCATGTTTAGCAACAGTTTTTCAAATAGATAAAGGTTTAGCTAGACAGTCCTTTGTTCAGTATTTTTCTAGTAGAGAAACATTAAAGTAGACAAAATGAATGACATGTATTACACATTCCAAAAGACATACATTAGCACTTAATAGATTCTGATAGCCATATGCATTCCCTTTGTTTAGCAACATACCTCATCGTGTGGGCGCTATACTGTGCCCCGAGGCTGTATTGTGGCTGAGTAATGGGGGTGCAAATGTAAACAATGTGTTTGGGAAGTAGTTCCATCATGGGCTTATGCTGAGACCTTCAGTATTCAACTGGAAATTCAGTTTGACATAAACTTTCTTAAAATTGACAGGAGAGAAGAATTAACGCCGCCATTCCCGAGGGTAAAACAAAAGGGGCTGAACAATGCCCAAACCCACACAGACACACAGTCACACACAGCCGACAGGAAGACAAACAGTTTCCCCGATCAGCATGCCACTTTAATGCAATTTAGAGATGAGTAACAGCGAGAAACAGACAGCATATTATCAACTAATGGCTTTGGTTTCGCAATCCATCTAACGGCAAATGTGCATGCTGATATAAATAACATTACCAACGGTGCTTGGAAAAAATATATCCACAGCAAAGCAAAGAAACGATGATGCAACATCAGATGCAAAGAACAGACATGAATGAAATAGGTGTGGTTCTGCTATGATGTTTAAGTTGAGCAGAGAGAAATGAAGTGGGGACACGAAAGATGGACAACTTGCATTCCAGCTCACACTTGCATTAAAGCAGTTGCCAGTTGTGCAACATGGCACAGACAGCTGAGATCAAAACGAGTACAGCATAGTCAGGTTTGTATGTGTCTGTGTGTCCTGACAGCAGTCAAATTTGTCAACCAGCAATATAAATCCCTTGAGTTTTCCTGAGTGACACGTCTTCTTTTCCTTCTTTAACTAATACTGGTGTCGGAAATGATCAGGTTTGATGAAATAAGTGATTGAGATGTGACTGATTAAGGCAATTATAGCTTTGTAATCATGTTTAAATTTGACTTCCTGTGTCAGGCATTATCATGTGTTTTGTGTAATTGTGCTGCTTCACAGATTGTGGTGTTAGCAGAATCAAATGCTGCCTGCTAATGCCGTTCAAATTTCAACTCCAGAAAAGTTGGAAAAGCAGCCTCGGGTTTCCAGAGGGCCATACTGTAACATAACATTTTAAGGTTGCAATCACTAAATAGCTAGAAATCATTTTTAAATTGCTAGAAATCTTTTTTTTCCCCTGAATGCAATGTAAAATTTGGCAATACAGTATGTGTTCCAGTTTTCCCTTACTTGAGGATGCAGTAATCAGCAGTATTCATTGTACTGCGCTCGACTACCACTGAAAAGGGAAAAGTAAAAATACAGAGTTGCACATTAACAAGAAGAAATGCAGTGTAAGTTTGACAGCCTGACTTTACGCCTGCAGCACTTAGAATTTCTGAAAATGAGCGATTCTTGGTTATTATTGTGCCTGTCCTCCTAGGATAGGAGCTGGTGGCAGGAGCTGCTCAGAGGTGTAGGAAAACTAACAGGATTAACAACTCCATCCCCCACTCACCCACTTTGGCCCTCACATGAGCATATAAGAAGCCATTTCTATGGTAATGCACTGCTTACATGAATGGTAAAAATCTATTATTTGCCATTTTAGCCATAAAAGCAAATGAGAAATTGTGTTTTCTACTTTTCCAGATTCCTATCAGCTTTGTTTCTGTTTGTGGTTTTCCAATGGGAAACAAATTGATGTCCACACTCTTGATAAAACAGACCCAGAGGATAGTAAATAACTGCAGTGCAGTCTCACTCCCGCCTCAGGAAGATTTTCTATCCATACAGCTGCTTCTTTTACTATATCTTTGTGTTTATCTTTAGCCTTAATAGACCTGAGGATGAGCTCTAAAAATGTTTTAACTGTGTGAAATTTTGAAGCTTTGTAGAATATTTTGTAATTCTTTCTGTAGAAAAGTGCAAAAGGTTTTTTATCTCCTCTGTCATATCAGCTCCCTGAGAGGAGGGTTTTTTATCTGACCTGCCCTGCCTGTTTGACCTTCATTTGTATTTTGAAGAGCATTAACATTTTTTCTTTGTGACTTAAAATAGATTTGTTTGCGCCTTCAACTAGTGAAGCCACCAAAATTGTTTCTCGTTCCTGTGTAATAGGAGGTGGTCTGTGCAAGAGAAAATACAAATGCAATTTCAGAACAAACAATAAAAATGCCCTGTGCTGTGATCTGCATAAACAACCTACCTCAGCCTCACCACTCCATCCTCCTTATTTCAAGCAGTGTCCTTTGGAGCCATGAAATTGCAAACAAACCGTGCAATTTTGGTGTTGGCACAAAAACATCACTTGTGCCAAAGAAAATTGGTTAACATTACCCCCAGCTTTGCACCAGTAGATGTATTAGAGACCATGTGTCCTGTTTTCCTCCTGTATTGAGTCAAAGACAGTTTTTGTACCGTTTGGGTCATGCCTAATAAATTTTTCATGAAACAGCTCCAGAATAAAATCTGATTTGTGATCTCTATCCAGAGTGATTGAGCTGACAATAGTAATGGATAGTTTAATTGTTCTATATCGATTCCTTTGCACAATGCAAATGTAATTGTTATCCTTCACCGTCACATTTTTTACATGTGTAAAGTAGCTTGCTCCAAGAATGTTTTTACTTATTTTGATTTTACTCTGAATGAGTACTTTGCCGTCGTTATTGTTTAGACTGTCTGTTGGTTAAACAACCCTGAGGGTTTAACTGGTTGGCGTCGCTCCTCATGGAGGGGAGACTGGTGAGTTGGCTGCTGTCATGTCTGCTAATAAAGACATCACATTCAGTGGGCACACATGCTCACGTCCTTGGTTGGCATGACAAATAATACCATTAACCCTACCTCCACAAGCAGCCATTTTGATTGATGCATGAGCAAAAGTGAATGTAGCGTACTGTGTGAATGTACATATATGTTGTGTGTGAATGTGTGTGTTTAAACCCACAGCAGTCTTCATTGTTGTGACCTTTGTAGCTGATCTGCGTTCTCATTAAAAATGGAAATGTTGCATTAGATGATAGCTTGGATCAGATTTTTGGATGACGCTCCCACAGATATTGCAGAGCTGTTTTGCTGCGAGCACATGGGGTGCCTGTGATATATCACCAGGTGGCAGCATTTATGTACAGAATAAGCAGAAGCAGCTGTGGCTCTGAATTCCTGCACTCAACTCTTTACCCTGTAGCTTAGCCAAGATATGATATAGGATTCTGCACATTTCATATTTAAAATCTAATTTCTGAGGAGGAAATATCCCAATGTCTCATAATTAAAAAATGGAAGACATTTAATGTGGATAAAAATTTAATGGTTCATTCATAATTTATGAAAACAGATGGGCATTCTGGCACATGGGATTGGATGCATGTGAGATGCTGTCACTTTTCAGGAGAGGTTGTGTGCTTTGTATGATTATAAAGTGATGGGGTCATTTTGTTTTGTTTACCCTGAAAATTATCCTCAGTCCTTAGTAAAACTGGAGGAGTATAAAAATATACAGTTGCTGAAGGTCAGTGTTCACTTAAGAAGTTGTGAAGTAAATACACGCAATGGTTGCATTTATACAGCAGTCAAAGAAACTGTGCATTTGTCTAGTTTCAGCAAGTTCCCTCAGATTCTGTTTGTGTACTTCATTGCAGAGACTCTATAATTTGCTTCTTTAATTGATGCAGAGCACACTGGCTTAAAGCATTAATGATTTAAAATGTTCGCGTGACTTGGTGCCAGACATCAGTGTAAGACAGTTTAACTCTTGTTGTGAGATCACATCTAACTGAATCACCAAATCCAAACTGACTCATGCACTCACACATCTTTTGTCCTTTCTTACAAATAGAGAGAGTGAATGGTGCACTTGTGGCTCTGTATGTCACCATTAAAACTGTCATTAAACAGATTGCCAATTACGCATGTCCTGTTCTCCACCCCCATCAGCTTCAGCAACCCCCGTTTAGATTGCCCTTCAGTCTGTAAACACTGTGCGACCTAGCAGCACTGCACAGGACTGTGTGTGTATCCGACTGCTATAATGTAGGAAATTGTAGTCAGAACACTCTGGACCCAAATCATATTTGAGTGATGTTGTTTTGACTTACGGCAAGACATGCTGAGACGTCTGTGTGCCCTGTGCTGAGTGTGCGTGTGCATGGGGACGGGCTCACACACACACAAACACAAACACACACACATATGTACGTGTGATTTGTGGGGCTGATTGCATTAGGTGCTAAGAGTTAGTCCCTGTGGAGGAGCCACATGCTCGTTGTACCCCAGCTGTAGCTGAGATCTAATATTCCTCCACCAGCACCATTATGTCCTTGATGGGCCAAACCCAATCTTCTGCTTCTTTGTGTCTGCCTGGCAGGGTGGAGAACAGACTGAAACACCGTGCGAGGAAGCACAACGTATGCAATATTCATTTCTTATGGAGTAGACTTACAGTCTTGGCAGGAAGGTAACTTCAATCATCTGCAGAGGAACAGTGTAATGTGGGTGGGCCAGACAGAGGGGCACTATCGTTACCGTTCTTAATGTTCACATTGAGAGCCCCCCTCGGTGAGCAATCCAGTTCGTCTAAAGCTGGGATTCCCAGAATTTTCAGCCCGCGACCCCCAAAACAACAGTGCCGGAGATTAGGGACCTGCACTGACCCTGGAGGTGACATATAATGTTGTGCACAGCTGTGCACACACACTATTAGGCCTACACAGGCATCAGTACAACACAAACAGCCATAATATTATTTTAAAGTAATTTAAGAAAGAATATAACCAGGATTTATACAATAATGGGTTAATTTTGCAATTTTAAATTATTTTAAAAATTGTATTGTTTTTTAGAAGGCATCTTGCAACCCCCTCTTCTGTGTCTCACTACCTCTTGGGGGGTCCCGACCCCTGCTTTGGGAATCACTGATCTGAAGATTCCATCCACCCAAACAGCAGCCCTGACAGACAGAGAGACATGCTCCTCAACCTGTGCACGTTGGTTTCAACCAGCCCTAATTTTAATGCACCCCAGGATGCCAGATGCTCTAAGTGCAAGCTATATTCCCCATTTATGATTAAATCTACAGCTGTTGGATTTGTTTAGCATATAATGAAAAGGCACTGTCAATTTGAGGAGACACGGTCCTTTTTGATCCCCCTGTATGCTTCTGTTATTGAGGAGACATTGGCCTTTTCAGTGTGTAATCTCACTCTCATTGTCTCTGCTGATTTCCATTATTGTCATCTATTCATAAGCAGTTAGGAGGGTGCCATGTTAGATTGACAGTAGCAAGTGGAGAAGCAATTAACGGAAACAGCTGGTTGGAGAAAGAGACGGGGACTGTGTCGTCGGTGAGGGACAAAAAACAAACACTGTCAGTGCAAATTCTTTCTCATCTTGGGGCAGTTGGTACAAGCTGATACTGTGCATATTACAGCATATTACAGCATATTATACATTTTAATATTTACTGTAGTTGAAGTAGTGTTTTGCAGAAAAATGTTGCCGTGTTTGACTTGTTTATTCCTGTATTAATACCAAATTTTAAGTTAAATGTTTGGTTTTTCAACATTAAGAACTAAACCTTTTAAAGAGATAATGTATATTTAGGGTATTTAGATGGAAACTTGCATGTGTGATAATATGAGGGTGTGCTATATGTTTTATATGAGCCTTTACTGTGTGCATTAATTGTTTCATCTCCTACAGCAGGTTTTTAATCTTTTTTTTTTTCCTTGTCTTATTTGTAAAGTTTTGAAAGAGGCATTTATTTTTCTGATATTAGAGATGCTTCTGGTTGAATTATTTGGTTATTTGAATGATGACTGTTTTCCCTAATGCTTACTTTGTTGCCATGGTAACAGTTCATTCTGGCGCCACTGGTGAAGGCTACTGAAGATAAATTACCCATTTGCCACATGTTGGCTCTTTTGCCATATGTGCTCATTTCTGACACCAGATTTATGTGCTCATATGAGCAGCAGTTAAAATACTATTTCTTTATACTGAGGTGCAGATTCATTTCACCAATGACCTGCTTGTTTACCAACATCTGCTTAATTAACCTCCTGCCTTGGCTGCATGGGAGCTGCCCCAACAGACCACCAAGTGCCATTCCAAAATCCAGGACAGCTGCCAACAGGCCGGCAGGTGACCGCATAAACCTCTGGACCCCGGACAAGATTGATCACTGCGATAGTACCTCAGAATTCAAATGCATGAGATGATTGTAATAGTGATTGGATGCCCCTAATAAACAGCCGGCTATATTTGGGAGAGCATATCCCACCGGGTCATTTAGAGTCCACTGTGTCCAGACATGGCAGCTCTTTGGCCAGATGTTTGATAACAGCCTCACTTCTCCTGCCAAGTTTCTGAACTTCAGTAGCATTAGAATTATTGTTTAATTAACACAGCCAGTCCAAAAATAAATATGTTTTCATTGTAAGTGTGTAATTTATAGGCTTTTTCAGACCTGTAAGTTTCTTTCTATCCTGTTCTGTAGTGGTTATGTGTTTGCTGTAAAGGTGTTAAAGCAAACAGTTAGAGATTATGGATGACCTGGGTCTTATATATATGTTTTGTTATGTATACATTCTGCCAGTGGGATATACCTTGCATAAATACATTATTCAGTACAGTTGCAATGCAAATGGAATGCAAATTTGCCCCTCTAAAAACAGTAAAGATAGCAATTTTCATCGTTATTATCCTGTCTGACAATATTAAATGACATCCCAAAACTTTTTTCCAGCTAAATGAAAAAAAAAAAAATTAAATTAAATTAAATCATTCTTTTTGGTTCCCAGAGTCTATCTTTATTTATCCCCATCTTGGCTTCCTGTCTACAAATGTCAACACTGCCACCAGAAACCTGAAGCAATATCTGACATTTGAGTCTGAGCCTGATTTCGATTTAATTTAGTTTTTGTTCTTCTTGGTTAAATGATTTTAACTTATTGCATTCAGTGTTTAGCCAAATAATACCTTGCGTCTGTAGGTGGTACAAAATGCAGCTGCTCACCTTCTAACAAAATACTAGAAGACAAGATCACATCAGCTCTGTTTTAGCCTCTCTTCACTGGTTTGTGGTAAGTTTTAGAATTAATTTGAAGATTTTGCTGATCACCTCTAAAGCACTTCATGATTTAGCTCCTGATTATTGGTGAATTGCTGCTCCTCTGTGAGCCAAAGTGCAGCCTCCCATCGTCAGACAGGATCCTGCCGGCTGATTCTGAGTCCCAGCTCAAGACTAAATGTGATGGAGCTCTCAGCTAAGGATCTAAGGCTGCAGAATCGGTGACACCTTTTACATCATTTCTTAAAGCTTAAGGAATTAAATCAAGTAACGGTTTCCTCAGTTATGTTAGTAGCAAGTCTTCTACAGATCTTGGGTTTAACAAACAAAAACAAAGCAGTAGAGAAAAAACAAACTAGTGTTTCCCCATCTATCTGCTGTAAAATGTCAGGTTGAGTGTTTTGCTTTGTCTTTCTGATATATTTGTCAGTTTGATGTCGACCAAAATTTTATTTGATTTGGGTTGCTTGGTTGGTTGGTTAGTTACATGATTGAATTCACACATTGGTGATGTCCTTTGACAAAGTCTATCTGACATCTGGATGTTGTCAAGTTCAAGGACGTCTCTTGTATTTGCTTCTGTCCATTTTTTCATTTGGCCTCATCAGACTGTGCTGCAGTCTGGATGAATGTTATTACATATATATATTAAAATGAATGGTTTTGTAGAAGAAAATTGCAGCTTATCCAGTTTAGGTTAGGTAGTAAAGTACTGATTCAAACAGACGAATTCTGACTCATCAGGATCCTTAAGTCCAGCTATCATTAAAATATATGTTTTTGCCATAGCAGTGCAGATCAATTTTGTAGAAATTGTATCGGAGGTGAAATGAAAAGTTTCCTGACAGTACTTGATTTGACTAACAGATGGGTGGGAGCCATAAAACCTGATTTACAGGGCCTTTTTTTT
>JAPQLA010000023.1:21217320-21235062 GCA_029822935.1 Naso vlamingii | reverse complement strand
CAACCAAATATACAACAAAAAATAGACTTTTTAAAAGCATTTTTATGCAGAAATATGTTCATGAATGTACTGTACAAATACTGTTGTGTATGAGTAATACAGTAATTTTGTGTGGCTAATTCATTTCTTTCAGATGAGAGAGGAAGGCAAATAAACCTCTAAAGAAATGCAGCAAACTCCATAAATAAGGCAGTGCTTGGTAGCAATATGCTGACACAGGAAAAAAAGACTTCAATAAATAATGAAAAGCAAGAGGAAGTAAGGGTCTCGTGTTTGTCTAATTAAACAACATTAAATATGAATAACAGTCAATAATGGTTTGCTTATAGGCTTTTAACTCCACCACTGCAACATGGGTAAACTTCTCTTTGAAGTCATAAATGTTGAAATTCACAGTTCACTCACTGTATTGTCAGACTGGTGTTAACTATAAGGTTCATGGAAAGTTCTGGACATGAGCTCCAGGACTGCATTGATGTAACAATCAATAAATTATAATAATCACAGCCTATGTGCTGCTCTTTGTTCTTCTCTTGTAAATTTGTTTCACCCCTTCTCAATGTCTAGGCTGTTTAAATCTAATCTAGCCGAGCACATTTCTCTGCTCACACAGCCCCCAGCTGAATGTAGCAACTCATAAAATCCCAATATTTCAGCCATATTGATTCCCCTGGTAAAATTGGTCTGAGCTATGAATGTGTTGCAGCACTGTACACTGAAATGTTTAGCAGCCTGAGGGGAAAGAACGAGGGTGACCTTGAATGTTTTTTCTCCTCTCTTACTTTCATATCAGTTTTTCTCATTCTGCCTTTGAGCGCTGTTTCATGCTTTTACTGAGATCCTCGGGTGTGCTGTAACTTGAGCGACCTATGGCACTGTATTCATATTCTCTTAACCTGAATTACACTTTCTATTCATGGCCTCTCAAAAGAGAAAAATATTTGGATTTGCTCCTAACTTTGATGGAGGAAATGACATGAAGCAGTTCTTGTTTGATCTCCGGTTCAGATCATTTATGTGACGGTTTGTCTGCTTCCTTTCATCTTTTTAGCTCCTTCAGCAAGAGTTCACTCAGATGGAAAGTACGTTATGTGCTTGTATGTGATCCCTGACCGGGATTTTAATAGGATGTTGCTGCATTTCTGGTCCAGCACACTGACTATACACTACGCTTTGGTGATATGGAATGTAGCATGCAGTAGACAGCTAAATAAGACCCTCACATCATGCAGTAACCCCGTCTAATGTGCCATCCTTCCTGTGACACCTCAACCCAAACCCTTTTCAATAGGAGTAACAGTGGTTTTACTTGACTTGCACTTTATTCCCCACTTAACTGCATTAGTAGAGACAATGGAATGATCACTGTTACAGCTGGCTGTTTATTTTTTACAGACATCAATGAATTTTATAATGGTCACAGCTGCGGTTTACAACAATTAGTACAAGGGATAAGAATCACTACAATTACATGGATACCAGTATCAATATATTTTGTTCTTTATCTAACAAAAGCATGGCATATCTCAACAGAATGTTAACAAAAACCACTGGAGAAACAGATTATCAATATCACATTAAAACAAACCAGAATTTAAAATAACAAACCTATACATCCTGACACAAAACACACAACGTGCTGTATATCAGCACAACACACAACAACAGACCGAGCAACGTAATTAAATTACCAACGTTTAAGAATAAATTAAATCAGTGAATAAAAAATGTGTAAGAAAATGCTTGATCCTGCTTCATATATACAAATTTATTAATTTAAAAATCTTATATGGCCTCTCAAGATAATAATAAAAAAAAAAATCAACAATATCTTACATCTTGTACTTGATCGTCTTTTAAGTCGCCTTAAGTAAACATCCCCGATCTTTCACAATGTTTTTTAAACTCATTTCTTTTAGCAGTACCATCAGCAACAAGCTGAGAAAAATCTGTCTAACAGTGGGCAAATTGAAATACCTACAAATTCTAACATTATAACATATATTTAGTACTAATATGTGTCTTGCAAGGTATATGCATGTGCATGCATGGTTGTATGGAGACTTCTGTGTGAGCTGCATGTGCATTCCTTCATTATGTCCATACAACACTGTACCCCAGATGGCTGTGGATGGCTGTTTTGATGGCTGTCTCTCTGCATGAACCAGTTCAAGCCTTTCAGCTGCAGAGGTCTGATAGTTTTGACAGTCTGCTGGGAGTGGAAGTAACAGCAATCCAGAGCGTTCCTCTGACTCTTTTGTGGCCACAATACTTTATTGTGATTCAAAAGGAAAAAAAAGTAGCGGTGCAGGTGGGGCAGAGATCTAAGTCTGATGTTGATCTGTAATAAAGCAAAGGCGTGAGACTCAAACTCAGTAGAGACTGATGGAAAGAAGTAGGAAATTGTGTGCCAGGACCTTCAGCAGCAGGTCCTTTGTGGTGAAATTCTGCAGCTCTAGAAAAAAGTTCCACCTGATGGAAATAAATTGGCTGGGGGAGTCAGAGCTGTACCAGAGTCTCTAAAGGCAGACCCAGCTTCTAAATGGCTCAATTTAGCTTTTGTGGGAGCCAGGAACCAGAGCAGGTCACTGCCCCACAACCCGCCACAGTGAAAATCAATAGGTAGTTTCAGAACAAGGGGCCTTATTAAAACAGGTCCTTTTTCCGTGAAGTGTTTGGATGACACTGTCTCACAGAAATCATTAAGCTCAGCTCAAACTGCTCACAACGTTTAAATTGTTGCAATCCCTTTTGACCCACACATCCTCTCTTGTTTTCGCCTATATCCTCTCTTTGATCCTGAAGATAGTGGGAGTACAATTACGATCAGCTGTAATTGTAGGATACCTGAGACTGTATAGACATTTCCAGTTTATAGCTTGCACCGAACAGGGAGCGCAAAACAATTTCTATAGGCTCTTCCTGAAGAAAAACAACAGCATGAATAGACTGAGTTAAAATGTCACAGATAACGGCAAAAACAGGTCTATGTTGATAACCTATACCTAACAACTTGTCCATTCTTTTGGTTTTAAAGTTAGCAAATATAAATGTTTTCCATCACCTTCTTTCTCTCTCTTCTATCTTTGTCTCTCTTTCTGTTGTAAAAGTAACAACCTCACGCTTTTAGAGCAGAGATGACCTTTTCGATTTTATGTGTCGGGACGTAATGGCACACAGTAAAGTCTCAAGGCCAGCAGCACCGCACAGCAGTGTAGTAAAATCCAAATAATGTTGTTGACCCAAGGCCACATGCCCACACACCCAGTCCTTTTACAGAAGGTAACACCGACCACAGCAACACCCTGAACATGGCGACTGAATCCTGAAGCTGCTGCTTTCGCTCTTGATCATTTTAAAAACGTAGGTTGTCTGATTCACAGCCTCTCAGTGCAGAACTCTTTCACTCCCATGTGACTACATTGTGCTTTTGTTTGTTTGGTTTTACCTCCAATCTCAATTAATAATATAAGTCCCTCCTGTGGGCAATGCATTTCTAATTTATAGGTTTATATTGTTATGTTGTTGCATGTTTCTGCTTTGTTTTGTGTAAACGGTAAATCAATACAAGGAAGGAAATACATCAAAGTGCTAAGCTGCAATATTTGCAATTAGAAATATGAGTCTGAACAAATACAATTCACATACCTGACTGCAAGCTCTCATCTTTTAGTGAAATTTGCTGTTTTCGATGAAAAATATTGCATCAGCATGTTCATATGAGGGTGTAGGGTCTACCTCATTAAATCACAGACAAAGTGTTTGTCTCCAATAAAGTCGGTGTAACAATTATATTTAATTAAAAGTTTCACTGATAACTCTTGTGTGACTTCAATAATGTATTTAATTGCTACTTCCTACGTAATATAGAATCTAAATTAATTTGTATACTCTGTCCACACACACTGTGTTGTGTGTTTTTTGTTTTGTTTTTTTGCCACTGTTTTCATCCTTCATTTTTTGGACTTACTGTGGAGTGAAAGGCATGAAGCAGTGGGTGGCAGAGTACGATAACGAGGAAAGGAAATAGAAGCACAAACAAGTCTCCTAGCATTGCTGTTTATTCAAAAAACTGTTTCCATCAGCTTTTATCACATCACATCACATCACATCATGTCTTTACGGATTACTCTGTCTGCTGTTTTCAGTCAGTGGTGATACAGTTTGTACAAATTGAAAATGCATGCTCCAGATCAGGTTGATAAATGTATGCTTATACTGAGTACATGCGTGTACAATAACTTATTTGTGATTGAACGTAATATTTATTTCTAAAGAGACTGTTAGCTTACACTCCTGTGGCACATGCCATATGTCTCTGGGTGCTGAGCTGAACTCAGCAGCCCTGATAAAACCTGAAAGCTAAGCCTCTGTGAGGAAAAGGGACAGGGAATTTGAAGGAGGGAGGGGTGTCTTTGATGCAGCTGCTAATCAAACAACCACCTGCCTAACATAAATTTAGAATCATTCAACTTTCATGATCTTCCCTTCATGCCAAAAAATCAGCAGGCAGTTCAGAGGTGCTTTGGCCACAGCAGTCGAAAGAGTCGAGGGTCAACATTGTGAAGGGAGAGGAAGTTGTTACACAGAGAGACACATCGAGATGGTGCCAGAAATCAAATGATGCTGAGTCTGGGTTATGTGTAACTACAGAGAGTTATACAGAGGAGTTAGCATCTAATTTTATTCATCCAGATGTGGCCTTCTCGTATTTCTGTGGTTAAACCAGATGTCTGTTTTCCACTCTTTCCCCAGCAGTATTATACTTTACATTGCTCACGCAACCTAAAGTAAGTACACCATAGTTCCAATTCAATTGTGATGTAATAAAAAAAACCCACATCCAAAACCACTAGGTGCAGATGCTAAGCTGAAGATAGCAAAAAAATATGGTAAAGAAAAAGACATTTTGATCTGGGTTGGAAACGTCTCATTTATTGTGCATTTGAAGCATAAAAAGGAGCCCTGCAATGTGTGAACAATTCCCACTAACCCAGTTTATTCATGGAGGAAAAACAATAATAATAGGCTACATGTATATGTAATATCACATTATAAACAGATTCAACCTACACTGCACTTGAACATTTTAAACTGCCGAAAATATCCAAAAACTATCCATAAATGAAGGCGGTTACACTTTAATATCTTCACTGAACACCTTGAGTCTGATGTGAGAAATCAACTCAGTTTTTTATGCTGATGGAAATGTGAATATACACAGAAGTAGTAAAATGAGGATTAAGTCACAAATGTTTGAAGCAGAATTTGTGATGTGCGTGGAATAAAAGAAAGTGCAAACATCTACTGTCTGTTGTTACAGCTTAGAACTGTGGAGAGATCTATTCCTGGAGGAAGAGGCAGTGTCATACAGAGTGGGTTGAAAGTAAGCCAGATTAGACAACAAAGGCAACAAAAAACAGTAATTTAGCGCTGCATTAAAACAGATTATGGAATGTGCAAAAATGCTCCTTGGTGATTGCGTACAACTTTGATGTTTACCAGCCTCAGTGAATGTATGATATACAGTATCTGTGGAAAAATAACATCTTTGATGGATGTTAGATTTAAGCAGAAACACAATCTCGCTAAGCTCCCCATTGTTTGGCCTCATTCTATCACCTTTGCTGTGCTCTGCTGCACAAATAAATTAGAAGAAAACACGGCGTTGCCGTTTCTTCGTGCCTTTCTACTATGTAAATGAGGAGTTTGACTAATATACTTTGTTTCATTTTCCAATTAGGCATCCTGTGTGCTAAGTAAAACACTCAAAGTTCTGCAGTATCAGTCAGCATACATTGTATAACATGTTTAAAGTTGTTTACAGTATTTAAAATACAGTAAAACACCATAAATAAGGTGATATTATGATTGGAATGCCGTGTAGCCATAAAGCATTTAAAGCACCAATGCAGCATTTTTGTATTGATGACATCAGGGATTTATTGGGTGCTGTTTGAACAGGCTTTGTGTATTCATAGCTTTCAGGTCTGTTTGGCTTAATGTCCCAGTGCTGCCGGCAGTATTTGTGGCTTGGTGCGAAACCTGACTTCTTCAGTGTTCAGACTAGGCCTGTAATGGCTCTGTTGGGACAGCGTGAAAGTGCTTCTTCAGCGCTCATTAATGGAGCAAATTGAACAGGTCTCCTGGCCTACCTCTATAATGAGGGCCCCCTCTTCTCTGCCCCCCCACTCCCACCATCATCCTGCAGTCTATTGTTCACCTACAGTTAGGGTCAGAGCTGCAGAGCAGTAAT
The DNA here is from genome assembly GCA_029822935.1 of Naso vlamingii. Lineage (NCBI taxonomy): Eukaryota > Metazoa > Chordata > Actinopteri > Acanthuriformes > Acanthuridae > Naso > Naso vlamingii. Next base: position 21,228,806 of record JAPQLA010000023.1, on the reverse strand, counting down.
TGTATCACTCTGACCCTCTTTTGGTTTTTATTTTGTCACAGGGACCTGCTCTTTATAGGGTGCAGGCCATCGCTCAGGTTGTAAAAGCCACGGTGCCCCTCCTCCCATACCTAGGGACAGGGGTGCTGCCTGCCTGCCTGCCGGCGATCAATATGCCACTGTCGTTAACTGGATTTGTTGCTGTGGTGCTTGCTTATGAGGCAGCAATTAGAGTGTGAAGTGGCAAGGCCAGGGTATGAAGCTGCGGCTGTGCGAGGCTTGGCCCTGGGGGGGATGGAAATGTCAGGGGCACAAGCCCAGTTTCATTAGGGCCTGAAGAGTGTATGACGATCCATACTGTCTGTACAATTCATTCGACTGAGGGGGGTCAGAATTATCTGTGGGAGACAGTTAGCAAACACAGAGGTTACAGGTTAGGAGCTTCTGTGGAAACTTGCACGCTGTGGAATCCACTCACATGCCTCCATTGTTTTATTACCAGATCAGCGGTTTCAGGGGAGTTTAGCCTGAATGATACAGCAGAGCAGCAGTACTTTGAAATGATTCAACTTATCATTTACAAACAAAATCAATGCTTCCTTTAATAAGGTTCTTCAACATGCAGTATATTCTGAATGTTTTATGGGGAGTTTCTGGCCAGTCCTTTCTCAAACGTCACCACCTGCTGCTTGTAGGCATTTATTGTGTTTCTGTATGTGTGTCTGCGAGTTCATGCCTAAAAATAATTACAGGCCAGCATGGTCGTGTCCAGCATCATCTGTGTCAGGCCATCACTCAGCTCAGATTGGGGACATTGAGGCATTTATGGCAGTTGGGTGCCTGAGGGCCCCCAATGTCTAGATATTTTTTCCCCCAAAAGGGTCACAGTGTCCCTGATGGAGCATGTGGAAGCGGTGCCCTAATGTGCCATTTGGGATTGACTCTGACCTGAGGCTCTAAATCACTTTCCATTTTGGGGAACAATTAAGTTTGAACCTCTGTTGTGCTCTGCCTTCAATTGATTCTGTCGATAGCACTCAGCATGCAGGGGCGGGGCGTCTGTTTAAGTGGAATACCCCTCAGTTTTAAATTCAATACATTTTATTCAACACAGTGGTCACGGGCATCTCAAAAGGTATCAGTAAAGAGGGACATGTGAAATCCTCATTTGTCATTTCTTAACAATATATAGTCAAGCTGCTTTGCTTATATTAATGTAATCAAAAACTTTCAAAGCTATTGAAAAATATTTAGATGAATGTTTTCCCCTCTTGTAACGCCTGACTGAAGGTAAAAAGTGGAGCAGACCATTGAAAAAATGTGAGGGGCTGACACTGTTTTTAAGCCTGATTACAGCTAGTTTACTGTGCACAGAGGGCTCAGAGGGATTGAAAAGGTGTAGGTAGAGACAAGGTAAGTGCTAAGAGGAGCAGTTTCAGTTCTGGGCTCTGCTCCAAAACAGAGAGAAATGTTGAGAGTGTAATGTGGTACATACTCCAGGTGTAATCTTGACTCCATGCAAACAGGAAGCAGCCTTTCAGCAGATTAAAGCTGAGTTTTGTTTTAGTAAATTTGCTTCAGTTGGTACCCTGAAACGTTGGGTGTTAAAGTTTACACTTTGTCAAACAAACTGGGATCAGTATTAAAATATTGTATATTGTATATTTGTATACTACACAAATTGTTGCTGGCTCATTGTGTAAAAGTGCAACATGTGATGGCATGTAGAGAGAGAGAGAGAGAATTGCTGAAGACAGAAGCAGAGCTAACAAAATTTAAGCCTTTTCTTCTGATAGTTGAATTTATTTAGATTTGCAGCCCAAAATCTCGCTACCACCCCAGTCTCCCATCACAGATCTGTAAGGTGTCAGCAAGTGAAGAGAGAATTAAACACCATGTTATAACTTCCCCAGGACTTCGTGAGTTGCTGCAAACTGCAAACTGTAACTTATTTTCCATTCCATAGAGGGTTGGCAGAAAAAAATGAACACCTGACCAAAATGCTTAATCGCCCAATAAAGTATAATGTAATATAATAAACTCTGCCTTTAATCCAGAGATACTGCCTTCATGAAACTTGCAGTATAATTTGATTTTCCCGATACGTTTTCTACCTTTAACGCAGAAAATAAATTGCATGACTTCCAACAAATGGATAGTTTAGCATTCCTTAAATACTGTTTATCGATCACGTGCCACCGCTTCAGAGCGAGGTTTAATTAAAGTCTTAGTTCGTGCTCATGCTCTCTCTGCTGCCTCTCACAAAGAGTAAGAAATATTTATAGTGGGTAATATAATGAGATTTTCTCAGTGATATTAAACAGGAATAGCTGTAAAAACCCTTTTATGGTAATGGGCAAATTCGTATTTACAGTATAGGCTATAATAACGTACAAGGCTTTGGAGCAGTAATGCAGAAGCAAATAAAAATGTGTCAACAGAGGCAGCTATAGATATGACAGAAAATGTACACAGTGGATGTAGCACATATGTGCTGATGCAAGTGTGACAATGCTGGCGTGTGGCAGAGAGCTACCTTCTGACTTACACCAACAACTGATGTGGAAACCTTTCCAAGATCTTCTCAGTGTCTTCTCATTATCTAGAATATATTCTGGCAAAAACAAACAGACAAGAATGTGATAAATGAAATGCATATACTTTATATTTTAAGTATTAAATCATGTGAGAAACTCAGTGGCTTTATAATGGTATTTATAATGACGTAGTGCAGCTCAGACACTTGTGAAGAATGTGTTGTGCTTCCTGTCCTGTAAAGTTTTATTCTCCTCAACAAGACTTGTAAATTCCTGTGCCCTGATGGATGATACTCCTGCCAAGTCTTGGGGAGAATTGTTGGTTCTTTGCAATAATATTTTTAATGAGGGGAGAGGAAATAACTATGAGTAAATGTGGTTGATAGAATAAATAAATCCATTTGTTTGGGTTCTTGGGTGTTTACGAGAACAACTGTGCCATATTTAGAATTTCCTGTGGGTACAATGAAAATAAATAATTTCCCATTTAAACAGAGACCATTGTGTAGGAGATTGACACAGTGGGTTTGCTTGTGCTAAATATGATACCAGCCCTATCACTCTTTGTAGTCTGGTCAGTTGTGCAGGACAAAGGGGTTTACAGTCCAGTGGAAACAGAGCCTGCACGGAGCCTTGCTAATGATGTCTGTAGCTGTGGTCTGAGGAGGAGTACTGGAGAGAGGAAGGACAATGTCCTAACTGATAAGAAGGGTTGGAGAGATACTTGAGAAGCTCTTGTCCTCCCTTCCTCTCATTCCCTCCCTTCTGACTCGTCACAGCTCAAGTATTCACTTCTCACTCATTAGCGGCTGCTGCCCATCGTTCACTGGAGCAAACTGTTTACCCTGTCCTGTCATGACAATGACTAGCACCCTGTTATCAAGGTCTGCCCTGGGTGGGGGATGACAGTTGAGATGAGTTTCCACGGAGGCAGATTAAGTGGCTATGTAAAGGAAAAAGTAGGGCAGCTAATTAGCTACAGCTTTCAGGACCCTGGGAGTGGGCTGTTTTTCACCTAGACAGTGAAATGCCATAAGTGACGGGAATGTGGTTGAAGAAGAGGGGCTGGAATGTCTAATAAGAGTGGGAGGAAAAGAGGGGATGACATAAAATAGAAAATATGGAGAAAGGAGACAGATCATCCAGTGAAGTTTACTTTGGACTTCCTGCATCTGAACTTATCTCATAGTCTACTTAATGGATTCTTTTTTGACATTTGTGGGTTTGTTAGCAGATATGGCCTTTTAAGGGAAAAATATGTTACCATCTGTTTACAGGACTAAATATAATGGTTCATCTTTTAAGTGACATATGGTGTGGCAGAAGTGTGGTTAAAGCCCTGAAGCTATATTTTCTCAGTTGCTTTATTAAATAATGGGATCTTACATGAACACAAAATTTCCTAGTTGGAACAGTTTTTGTTAAAATACAAGTGAGCAGGACTGCATTGAGAAAGGGGGATGGCATGTATATCTGTGGACAAATCACAGTTTAACAACATTTGACTCAACATGTTATGCGTGGGGTCGTGTGCTTATGTTGCAAGGTCACTTTCATGCATGATGAAACACAAAGTCCTGAAGAAAAAGAGTTAGTTTTCAAACCTATTAAAAATATGTGAGGATGTTTTTTTCCCATCTTTAACTTTGTCTGCTGCTTATTTAGTCGTGAATAGTTCATAAAGAAATACTTAAAGATTTGAAAACAAGATTTCAAAGACATCTTTTTCTTAATTCTAATCCTACAAATCAGTAAACATGGGTACACATGAATTGTTCTACCGTGTCCAGTCTCATAGCCTCATAGTTGCTGCATGATGACATAAATTTGCAAACAAAATCACAACCGACAGCTGGCATATTCTCAGTACTTTGCTCAACATGAAAGTGAGAGCGAAGAAAAGGAAGTGACACAGCTGAACTTGATTTGAAAAACATGAATTCCTGTACACTAATCCCTAGTTTTGCAACATTTGATAGGGTGCCCCTATCTCACTTCCTGTGCCTTTCAGTGAACACAGAGGAAGACAGGGCGATGCATTACATACAGAGTTTTACGTCCCGCTGATGGAAGCCCTGCCCCACATCAAGCTCAGGTGTCATGTCCTCCATACTTCCTCCGTCTGTCGAGCATCATCCTTAAGCTCCCCTGAGGGAGTATCGGAGAGGACAGAATTTAACATGTGGCTCTGACTTCCATTAAATATTTTATTGTTCTGTGAACCCAGATCTGTCTCCAAAAAACTGGGTTCTTGTAAATGTCTCCCTGTATCATATTAAAGCCTCCAGCCTAAATAGCAAAAGCAGTCCTTGCGGCTGAGGCTCCGTTCAGCCCGACACATTTCAGAAACCTTACTCAGTAGCCATATAACCTTTTTGTAGCTGCATGAATCTTATTCACTGCTGCGCTGAGTGATTTGCATTGTCGGGCAATGCACCCGAGTGAGTGGTTTGTCAGTTTTTAGCATAATGTGATATTGGGTTGTGTGTACTAAAGAGTGGAAGGAGAGGAAGAAACAGAGATATCTAATAGATCTATAGACTCTGTCATGCTGGAACTGAGTCTGTATAACTTGCTAAATAAGAAAGTAATATTTCAGCGAATGGTAACGTGCATGTCGTGATGTGTTTGTGAGTTACGAGTGCGCAGTGCTATGCTGTGTGCGCGTGTGTTTGTGTCTGTCACTGCATTGTATAGAAATGTCAATGTGTGTGCCCATGTGGGTGTTATTGCCGAGGATCGTGCGGAGCCGAGCACAGCTTAATATCTATGTTTGACATAGAGGCCCATTAATAAGGGCCTGATCCGAGCCCAGTGACAGGACTGCTGACAGAGGAGGATCATGGGGAAGAATCATGCCCTGCTGAGGGAGCCTGGGCTGCAGGTAGGCCCATTCTGCCTTCCCCAGGTGTCATTATGGATGCTGGGGAGGAGTGCAGGAGGGAGGGCCGCTACCGACATCTACATTAATCACCCCCCCATCCCTGCACACCGCTACCCCCCTCCACCTTCAGCTCCTAATCATCCCCACACAGAGACCCAAACTCAGTAAGGGGATACTCAGCCATGAAAGATATCCAGCTAAGAGCTCCCCAAATACCACTCTGATCTGATCATGAGTGATGCTGCTACCTGAACCTCTGACCTGGCTCACAATTAAAAACACTTTCCTCTTTCTCTCTGAGACACATGCGACATGCAGACAGTGCAGCTTTGCTGAAACTACACATTCTGTCTCTGTCTGCGTGCGATTCATAGTTTGCATCTGAATTGGACATAGTTACATGCAATTAAAATGCCGAAAACGTCTCTGTTGGAATGTTTCTCCAATCCCCCAGTGTGTGTGCGCTGCTGGTGTATACACTCCTGATTGCCTCGTGGATATCACTCTCCACTCGGGGACCCCCTATTGATCCTCAGCTGTGCCTTTATCTATGGAAAATAACAGCACTGCAGCACTTTATGTTTCTGTTGCTTTACTACAATCTGAGCCACTGAAGGAAAGATCTTTAATCACATACAGGAAAAATTAGAGGATGCTGTTATTAAAGAGAGAAGCACTTCAGATTTTAAAGTGATCATATAAAGCCTTGATACACCGCCTCAAGTTTCTTCATATCATAAGCTGCTCTGTGTCTTGAATATTTATAGAAGAAATAATTTATCCTAATTTTACACAAAAGTCAGTGGATTTTAAGGATCAACTTGACTGATTTAAGTCATGAGACAGGAAGAGTAGACGAGGATGGATGTGAGTCACGACAAAAAACCTTCTTAATGAATAGCTTGACCCAGGATCCATCAGTGAGCAGATGCTCTGAGGGGCATAATGGGAAATAATCTGATTGATTATTAGTTTTGATTCAACTAAAAACACATAATTGCATGGAAACGTGACAGTAATTGTGGTGTGATTAGTTTAGGTTCAAACAAATGATCCTTTTCAGCATCTGGTGGTGAACTCGAATCGTCTTTGCAGACAAGACTGTGTTTTTCTCCGTGTTTGTGATACATTTGGTTTCATTAGTGATGATGATGTAGTTGTTCCAAAACACCACTCTTGCTTTGTTTTGACACTTGTTTACGCGTGTTTGCACCTTATCTGCATGCTCTCCCCTTTTGAAATAAAAGAACTAATCAGCCCAGCTAACCCTGTTTGTCAGTAATATTATGAATGTCACCCTCATAAAAGATCTGTGGTGTTATTCAAACAGTGGAGTGAAGCATAAGCTCATATTATAGTGTCCATGAGTAATCGGTCACTGGCTCAGCTCCACCGTCTCATTTTTATGTAACATGCCTTGCCCTGAGTAAACACAGCCTCCAGTTTAATTAAAATAAATCCACTTTCGGCTGATATTTAGAAACCCATGGAATATCACTGCCTCCACTCCAGATACATAGAATGAAAGTGGGGCATAAAAGGCTGGGCTTGAGGGAGAATTATACTCTACTTACTTTTCCATCAATGAAGCCATACACTCCATTGTTTATGTTTGAAGTGTCTGCTTCCTCGCCGTAAATTACCCTTCTCCAATTCTCTTTTTTCTCCGTTTTATTTGTCTTGAACCTTCAGCAACACTGATGACACAATAAATTTCTGTTTGCCTGTGTGTGTGTGTGTGTGTGTGTGTGTGGTTGCACACAGCTGGTAGAATCTAGGACACTGTAGAGGCATGGAGAAGACAGCATTTGCATGCGCCTCACAAACATATTAAAATATGAAGACAAATCACTGTGTCTGGCCATCTGACAGTGCTGCCTGCAACGAGGAGCAGGCTAGCAAACTTACAACATGTCGCAGGTCCCAGCAAGGCCTTCACAGGGCAAGCTTGAGCATGCAGCTTGACAAACAAACGGAAGGAAAAAAAAGCCCTCTATGAGCAGTCAAAGCTATTATTAAAGGCAATAGAAGTGGTTCCCTTTTCCAAAGCCATTCTGTCATGTTGTTAGTCCCTATATCTTTTATTAGGAGAGTATGGTTTTCACAGACACCTTCAGGGCACATACGGTGACTTTTGATGGCTTTGTTCTATGGCTGACTTTGATGTAAGTCGTAAAGTGGGAAATCCAAGCCTTTAAGTTTGTGCTGCTGGTGTTGTTAAGTCCTTTTTTAAGTAAAAACAAAGGAGCCAACTTATTAGACTGATCTTATGTCACTTTATGTTTGGGTTACAATGCAAAAAACTCGCAACAGTGTAGCTCCCAAAAATATGTACTTTTTATTTAATCACTGCATTAAAAACACACAACATTTTTCCTCAAAGTGTTGTGTGTTTTTAATGCAGTGATTAAATAAAAAGAAAATATATATTTTTGGGAGCTACACAGTTGTGAGTTTTTTGCACTACATCCTACTGGATTTTTCAACTCAGCACCTGAAGAATCCATGTGTGTGTGCCTACATTTTCTTCTGACTGTATGCTTGTGTAGCAATACTTTCTTTTTTTTAATCCGCAGATATGTTTATTTAATGTTTCATAGAGCTACAGTAATTTAATTTTGTGAGTAATTAGGATAAGAAAGGAAGAAAGAAAAAAGACAGAAGTAGCCTTTTGTAGGGAGGAGGGGCCGTTAGCATTAGAATTAATTAGAATAATCATTGCAAACACCTTGAAGTGATGCTGTAAATGATCATCGTGTATGTACCAAATATACCAGTTATTTCATTTTAAATTACTTTGTGTTGAAGGAGCTCTTCTGATGTGGTTTTCTTCAAAGCTTCTTCATTCTGCTGCTGACAGCAACACAACAACACATGTGATGTGACACAGTTATGTTTCGTCAATCAAGTTTCCATGTAAAATGTTGCTGTTGAGGTCACACAGCCTGCCGCCTTTGTTTTTTATACCACTTGATAGCTCAGTATTGAAAAGCCTGATGACAAGACGATTGCAGTAAGTGACACCAGTAGGGGGAGCTCACAGTTCACAGCTCGCTCCATAATGAAATGGTGAGACAGACTTGAAGAAGGTTGCTGGGCGGCAGTGCAGACCACATACTAGACCCCCCCTCTGTCTCTGAGCCTCAGCCTGTCTCCTGACTGCTGTGTTCAATCATATTACCTGAATTCATTATTAAAAATTGCACCGTAGTAATTTTCTTTTGTCCGTGCTGTACTCTGTCTTTATCTGGACACTCTACCTGAAACAGAGATATAGGCCCATGCAAGGTATGCAATATTTAGCATGCAGAGGGGCTGCCTCTCGCCTGGTGCAGGGGCTCGGTCAATCAGTCATTGATTTCTGACAGAGATCATGTTTACAATTCTGCTCAATATCTCAATACATGACCGTCCCTGTTCTGTTTTACACTTCTTTCTCACATGCGTACTGTATGTTCAGTCTATTGATGAGTAATTTTACCATATTCTGTTTTAATCATAGGCTACTATCTGCATTATTTTATCTTTCTTGGCATGATTTCTTTCCCCTAAAAAGCTAAATTTTGTGTCATCTTGTATGCAACCTGTTGGCTGTTTTCTTGCCCCTTCCATTTGAATAAATAAAGTGGTTAAACAATATGGACATTGTCAGATAAAATTTGTCCACCAGCAATAATCAGTGTGTTAAACGACAAATGTAGGCTATGTGAGAGGCTATAGATTCATATAGACCTAAAGCTCATGTGTAAACAGAGTTTATGAGCTTTTGTTCCTCCTCTAATACGTCTGTTTAAAAGGATAATTCTCTTACCTGTAGGAAAGAGGTCGCCTGTTAGCCTAGTTTTCATTTCTTTCAAACTACTGACTGATTTGATTAGGATCCAAACTCTTCTCTACTTTTCTGTCTCCTCAATCAACTACTCCTCTCCCTGCTGACTCTTCCTCACTGATCCGTGTTTCGTGCGGTGTGTCAGGCTTCAGTGTGCTGTGCTGCGGGCTGTGCCGGGTGCGCATAGACTGTGCGCTCCTAGCGGCAGCGCTGTTGACACCAAACAGCAGAGAGGGAGAAGGAGGAGGATGTGGAACTGACTTGTAGAAGGCTATGACTGTACACTTACAGCGTCTTTTACAGGCAAAGCACATGGGTCTTTTTGGAGCCGGTTCCCGTTGTGATGAAACAACTTTGTGGGAAAGCGGGAGAGTTAAAGGCTTTGCAGTCAGAGTATCGGCCGAGCCATGTGTTGAACTGTGGAGACATCGCTGAAGATTTGAGAGGCGCCTGAGACGCGTCCTGAGGAACCGAGGACCTGCGGCGAAGTGCACAGCCTACGTTTGCTTTCCAGTGAGGACCTGAATTAATCACCTCGTAGACTGTGTGGGCTTGTGTTCTTGTAGTTGGACATATTGGAGAAAAAGCAGAAATTGCGGATGAACTCGCGGGGCAGGCAGGGATAATACTCTAAAGAGAGTTTGGGTTCTAGGTTTGGTGGATATGAACACCCCGAGCAGCTCCGGGTGACCTTCTCTGATATGGATCCTCACAATTTCTGGACATTGAAACTGGCGTTTGTCAGTAAGTAGGACTCATCCATAACTCCTAGAAACACGGAGTAGACTTGCCTGTCATTTTGGACACATTATTCTGCAGTGAATTCGAGGATTTGCGCGCGCGCCGTGGATTTTTAATATGCTAGTATGGGTCCGCTAGCGTTCATCCTTGTTGGTGGATTACTGTATTTTCAAGTTGATGGTAAGTTGCCAAACATGTGCTGTTGTGTAAAACTTGTGTTATCTGTTAAAATGTTCAGTTCTGTCTTGCCCGCACTTCGTCAATCACTGCCCAAGGCACTTCACTTCTTCTTTTTAAACTGTATTTGATTTGAAAGCAACACTATAAATATAGGCTGTGTTGGCGAAGAAAAAATATTTTCTCAATTCAGGGAGTTTTAAATATCAAAAATATTTAAAACAGCCAATCCACATTTGTTATCAAGAATACTGCTCATAACCAGACTAATCTAGTGTTGTGATTTGAATTTCTTTCATCGCAGCGCTTATTTTCCATAGAATTTTTACATATGTCTTTTCATGCATTAAACACAGCTCATATTTAAGTAACACATGAACAAGCAGCTTGATTCAACAGATAGATCTGCCGACCAGTGCAGCTAATGGTCGTCCTTTCATGAGGTTAAAATCAGGGCAGAGATGAGATGATTTTTTCTTTCAATGCAACATACAGAAGAAGCAGAATGCAGACTATGTTTTTTTAAGTTATATTTATTAACTGATGTTTTTCATTTATTATGAGAAAGAGGAACAACTGGAAAATGAGATTTAGTTTAAAGCAAATATCTCTGAATGTGACTGATTCCCGGGTTCTGTTACAGTGGCCACAGGTTATCACCAGTTTAGATGTGGAGAGCATTTTGTCAGAGGATTTTTTGTTTGTGTTTTGTAAAAGCAAATTCCAAATATCTGTTTGTATTAAGGTAATAAGAATGAAAGACATAGTGAAGTAACACAGCAGAGAGTAGTTTTTTGATTTGTGGCTGTGAGGTTCACTGGCTTGCAGGTGTTTGGCATTCTGTAAACGCCCTGCCTCTACACTGAGAGATAGTACTGCTGTGGTCATTTCACGTCAGTGCTGCGATTGTGCATAAGCCGGCTTAAATCCAAGTTGGGACAGTGTCCCACTTTATTACTCCCATTTGTTTGATTAAACTTTAATAATGATTCAAATGAAATTGACATTGTTTCATTCCTGCAGCCAAAAGGCTTTAGCCCTCTTTGTCCAATCACCCTCTGAGTGTTAAATCAGCATTTCCTGTAATGATTTCACAGGACTTCATGGGCTGCACTGGCCTACAAGAGAACTGTTTTAATGGGGGAATTAAAACGGCCTCAACTGCAGAGTTAATGTGATGACTCACATCAATCATCAAAAAGGAGGGCTTAGGTCTCAGAAGCACAGCTGGGATTGGTCCAGCCTGTGCCTGATGGAATGATAGGAGGGATTAAGACATATTACTTTTACAATGAATAAGCCTTTTTGTTATTGAATGTTTAGTGTAACTTTGCAACCA
>JAPQLA010000023.1:21164338-21186306 GCA_029822935.1 Naso vlamingii | reverse complement strand
CTATTGGCTTACAAGCCATTGGCCATCTTAGACAGGTAAACAAAGTAAACAGTTCGGTCCCCATTTTTTAATTTTTTAAATTTTTTAAAATTGTTACTTCACAATCACCCTATTTTTTTATTTCACACCTTTCTTATGACTCTGGATATAATACTTTTTGTTTATTATTATTCTTCTTCTACATATAAATGTTACTAGTATGTCCTTTAATATTTATATACATTGCATTATAGGACATGCATTTCATTATCAAAATAATACCCATCTATATTGTAATCATTTTGTGGATAAGAATTTTTGTGGTATAATGACAGCATGTAGCTGTGTGTTTATGCTACTGTATGTTTATTCCTGATTCTGGCTGTTATTTTGCTCTGCATTAATGTGTAGCACTGTCCTGGTGCTCACAAAGCTCCCAGCATATATTTATTTATTTCCGTCAATATGAAATTTGCTCTGCTTTTCTTTGTAGCCAGAATGAGTTGAAGTGTGGTGAATGGGTTGTTTTGGTGCATTGACTGGTGGATCCTATTTCGACGGCGTATGAAGCTGGAACTAATTCCTGCATATTTATTTGGCTTGGTCTAAGCAAGCTAAGCACTTACCCTGCTTAATATTCCAGGGCTTGCTAACAGGAACAGCCTATTGGTGATAGCAAAGCAGCCTCATACGGCTTTTAGAAAGATTGTGAGTGGAAAAAATTTTGGAGCCTTGGAATGTCAAAATAATTTATTCCCTTGCAAATAAGCATGGATGCATGCATCAGTTTAAGGGGCTAAAATTTGCTTTTTGTGCTGTTTATTGTTATTTTATGTCATTTAGTCCCAAGCTAATATCTGTAAGCCATGCTAAAAAGCTGGGAGGAAATAATCCACTCAAAAATAGATACTACCACAAAATTGTTGTTAACTGGATCCATCAGTTTGTTTAAACCTTGCCTGTGGAGTTCACTTTTGTTATTAAATGTTGATGGGTTGTCTCCCTGTAAATAAGTTGTTTGGTCTGGGTGATTCATTGTATGTACAATATGCACAGTCTGTGTGCTACAGTATGTACCTCTGATAGTTTTTTCTTCTGCTTTGGTCAGGTTGAATCTAGTCTTCATGCACCTCTCAGTGATATCGCCATCCAACAAAACCTAGCCACAGTTAAAACCCTTTATCTATATTCTTCCTGCATCTCATCCAACATGGACAGAAAAGGGTAAAAAGATAAAAGCGTATGAAAGGGAAAGAGGGCCTCATCTCTTTTCCCCACCAGACTTGACGTGCTTTTGTTGTGGACTGCATCTGAAAAGATCAGCTTTAACAACCTAACCAAATATCCATGAAAAGGTTTGTGAAGGGAGGGCCTCGAACCTTCTGCTGAACAGGTGTGTTTTATAGCACTGTATTTGTCCTTTGGTCTTTAATGCATTGTGTGTGTATGTGTGTATCTCTGCAACTGAAGCTCCACTGTAGCGGTGAGCCAGTCCCAGCAGGAGGGCTGCAGTCAACCTTGTGCCATGTGAAAGCTGCAGGGAGCGGGCTAACGAGGTGTCCAGGCAGCTGATGGCTTTGTCCTGCCGCATGTGAGCGGTGATGGCACAAAGCATGTCCTGCAGAGAGTCCTGTCTGTTCTTTGTGTCTGCCTCTCTCCTCTGCCCAGCACTTTGGGCTACAAAAGGAAGCCATGCGAAAAGCATTGTGGCATCAGGTGGACGAGGCACTGTGCCTGTCCCTCATTTCCCTCCTCCCCATCCGTCTCCTCTCCAGACAGCAAAAAAGCATATACTTGAGACTTGGATGGCTGTGAATATGTATCTGCTGCAGTTGGTAAGAATCCTGTTCATTTTTCTACTGAAGCCTTGACAAATAACTATCATTTGATTGGATTCCTCTTCCTCTTCCCTTGTTGCATAGTTTTCCTTCCCTCTTCTTTTCTGCCACATTATGCTGGAGTGAGTGATGATCCAGACAGCAGGCAGTTCTCTGTCATGTGTTTGCTGCTTGTATTTGCTCAGTCTCCCATTTTCTTCTCTTTGCTCTCCTCCCTAATTTATGAACTGTTACACTTCAGTGCGCCTAGCACCTATTAAAACCAGCACATTGCCTGTGTTTGTCCTGGCCTTTCCTGCTCCACAGGAAGCTCATCTGGAGCCCCCACTAGTTAATGCCACTGCAGGGGGTGATCCAGTAACATGGACACCTCGGTGGATCCTCTGCCCAGTGAAGGGAAAGGTTTGACGCTTCTTTTCAAAGGCCAAAGTCATTTGTCTTTGTTGTTTTCTGTCTCCCAGGGATTGTTTAGAGAGAAAAAGACAGCAAGAGAGATAACGAGTGAAAGGGAGTAAGAGCAAGCAAGAAAACATGCCTTTTTCTCAGGAATCTCTTTGTAGATTGTGTGATGTTTCGCATCTGGGCCCTTTTACTGAAAGCTGCACTTTGTTCTGCTGTTGTATGTTCAGGGATTTCTGATCAGTCTTCTCTTCATTCATTTTCTCTTGAACAGCATATATGGATTGTCTGATCTTAGCGGTTTAGAATAGTAAGTACAATATAAGAACACGTTCAGAACCAGTGCAGTTTATATATTTAGGTTGCAGTGCTCTCAATGCTGTAAATCAAACTTTGCCAACTCCATGTGTGTATACGGCCCTGTAAATCTACTATCAATATTTAATCAACTGGACAGCCGGTCTGTATAATGGTCTTAGGATTTATGGTACCTCAGAACAAAGACTCTGAGCTTTGATCCTTCAACCTGTGTTACAGCCTTCTCGAATGGCCAGAGAAGCTGTGATTGCTTTGGTGAGTCAGCATCATGAGCTGGATATCCGTATGGAAGCTCAGTCATGGAGAAACAGACACCAGCTCTAACAAAGAATCCTCACTGTAGGCATCAAACAGCATGTTCACATTCACAGCACAGTATCAATGCAATGTTTTATATGTGTATACCACTTGCTGAGCTCAACCACAGTGTTTCCATATTGTTTTAGTAATCGGATTTAGAACAGATGAACACGGGCAGACAACCAAGAGAGAACCGCAAAAATCACAGAAAGGTTAGGTTGGAATCCCAACGGACTACAAATCCCCTCTCTGAAATCTTATTGTTTGGAAACCATGAAACCGGATTCCTCTAACAAGTCTCTGATCAGTGGAGACTCGACCCAAAGGACTCAATTAGACCAGAACGGCCCTTTCTGACCAGACCTTTATTTTGCCTCCTTCCTTCTCCCAGCATGCTGCTACCACTGCAGTGGAGCTGCCTAATGCTCCAGACTAGAAGCCCGGCCATGCAGCACTGTGAGCAATCACATCACTCAGCCTTTGCCTCTCTTATTACACACCAAGTCCGTAAATCCACACTGGGATGTGTGTATGCATGTATGTGTGTGTTGCTTCCCAGTAAACCTGTGGCACTCCCTTTGACTTAGTGTTTTAATTGGCAGCGCGAGAACTGTTAAACGTATATTTAAAACACTGGCACAAAATAGCAGTTACTGAAACATCCCTGCAGTTGGAGGCAGTAATCCAGAATTTAATTTCAGTCATTTTGCCCTCCTTCACTTATGATTAGAGTGAATTATGATAATTTCTTGATTATGGTTTGGCCCCTGCCTGTGAGCCTGAGGACACTCCTTGTCTGAGCTCAACAGAAGATGGCAATGGGGAGCATGTGCAACCCACTGGGTCTGCCATTTCAAACACTTTCTTTCAGATGCCCTAAAAACGAGCTGTACATTGTGTTGCATGTTTGTTTTTCTCCTGCAGTTGCTGCTGCAGGTACATTTTTTAATTATTTGACTCATCATCTGTGATTCAACATCGGATTTGTGTAGGTTGCCTATAAAGGTATCAACAAAGCATGAGATGAAAGGGGCAGATGAAAGATGAGACACAAGACATAGCTTGGCTGCTATTACAAGTGCAGGAGTCATTGTGTTTATGATAATGAGTGAGTGTATGTGTGAAAGAGAGAAGCATCAGCAGTCAGCTCCACAGTCTCCATAACCTCGCCTCTCTTATCTGGAAACTCAATACCACATCACTGATTCACATTCAATCAGTTATTCTGATAATACAAGCTGGGTCGTCCACATTGCTTTTTTCATGCGAAAGTCAATTAGAGCTTCATTTAAAAAGCAAAATTAGTTGTTATAGATTTAATAAGTGACCTGGGCCGTGGCGGACTGGGCAGAGCCTGGTAGAAAGTGGTTGGAGGTCCATGGGGAAATGAGTGCGTCCTCACTAAAGCCTACTGGTAATGACTTCTGTTTAGTCTTGATAATGTCTATTAATTAGTTAATCAAAGACAATGGCCCTCTACATACACCTCCCACCTAAGCAGCTTCTATCTGCTTCATTGAACAACAGCTCAGAGTGTAAAGCCTTGAAATTCCCATTCACTTTCATCACTGGCGGACACACCTGGTTGGGTTTGGTGTATGCCTGCAGCAAGATGTACAACACATTAATTTGCTGAATTAATGTTAATGGGTGCATGAACAAAAAAATATGCAGTGATCTGTTTTATTAGAGGATAATAAAATATTATAAAAATAATGCACTTCATCCCATACGAGGTGTCCACACTGGTCAGAAGGTCGATATAAATACCTTCTGGGCTGGACAGGCTGGAAAAACAGAACATTGACAAAGTGTCTCAGCACCCCTTGGAGCTGCCATCATTGGGTGAGTAATACTCTGTTTTCTCCATAATCAATTAGTAAGCCTTCATTAGCAGGGCCATTCATTATGTTGGCGTGTCAGGGACAGGACATGGTGCAGTGGTCGCCCCTGGAATGGGCACGTCACTCGGCGCTGATACATGACGTGGCTCTCACAATCGTTCTTGCATCTAAAGAGGACGCAGCCATTACTCTGTTGCACAGCCAAGCAAGCAACGCTGTGCGTGGCCAAATCAACATTACTTTGTTGTTCCACAGCCAGCCAAGTAAGCATTATTCATTTAAGTTGCACAGCTAAGTTAATATTATTCAGTGCTTTTACCTAACTAAATATTCATTACACTTTATTGTTGAAACCATTTGAGCTCATTTATTTTTTGTCTTGGATAACATATTTGGGAGCTGGATGCCTGCTGTACGTATTTGGGGATTTCTAGAATGAAAAAGTGTGAGCAGCCCAGCTGTTGGTTTTCAGCTTGAGCTGCATAGTAAAACATCCTAAACATATCCCAATTACTCTGGTTTCTCACATCCCTTTTAATATTACAGTAGCTTCTAAGCTGCACTACCAATCATTAATGTAAAACAGATGTTAGACACACTCCCTTGTGTAACTACTCTCATCGCTGCAGTCTGTACTACCGCAGCATCAAATACATACGTGTGTGTGTGTGTGTGTGTGTGTGTGTGTGTGTGTGTGTGTGTGTGTGTGTTTTTTTGGGGGGTGGGGGGGGGGGTGCAGTGTTAAAGATGCCCACAGCACACAGTGTGAGCCCCCTCTTCGTGTGTAATGGCCTGTGCTATAGAATTATGATGAGGGGCAGACAGAGATTAAAGGAGTAAGATATTGAATGGCCCTATGATGGATGAGAGCTGTTTGTGGATCAATTAAACAATAAGAAATTAATTCTGCCAGCGACATGCTCATTAGGGAACTGGTGAATGGAAGGCAATGGCAAGAAAAAAATGTGCCACTCTTACTTTATTAATTTTGTCCTTGCATTTTTATCTCCACCAGGCATAAGCCTGGATGGATCATGTGTTTGGTTGCGTGAGTCCATGTGTCTATCTGTCAACAGCTAATCTGGCATACTGCTGGACCCATCAACCTAATATTTGTTCACATATATGAGTATAAGCTCAAGGACTTGCTTAGATGTGGTGATTTTCAATTTTTCTGTTCTCACTCCTCTTAACCAGTCAATAGGGACCACAAGTGATTAGCAACAGCTTCACGTATGCCCTCATACTCCTGGCAGAGATCTGCACTTTACTGAGTACTTCCTTGTAATTTTTTGTTGAAAATTTCTAGACTTCAGAAAAATATAGGTAATTCATTTAAAACTTGAATTTTATACAGACTGTTTTATATTTTACCATCACTGAACGTGATTTATATATATATATATATATATATATATATATAATGTATACTCACAGTAGGTCACTGAGTGTTTGACAAGCGGTGTGTATGTTCAATGCATGTTTGCATGGTGCAACATTCCCGATCCTCCTTTATGTTTACAACACAGCTGACCTTGTTTAAAGGCCACAGCTAAAAGCTTTTTTCTTCTTTCTCCCACTGAAAAGAAGCTGCTATCAACCTTGAGCTCTTCAGCGTGTTTGTGTCTTTGTGTTGGCCACTGCAGCTAGATTTGGCTGAGCAGAGAAACAGAGGACAGTCAACTAATTACGGGAGCAGTTTGTATCAAAGGGCCGCTGAGCGCTGCAGATACAGGAGCCAACAGATGTGAGTAACAGCTGCCATGTTGAGTGTCAACCTTCTCGGTGCTGTCAGTCTACATTTGCCCTGTGCACGAGCAAATAATGTGTTGTCTTAATTCATTTGCCTCCGATTGCAACAGCCGGCGCGTAATGGATTCTAATATTATACATGATCCGGTTCCAGCGTGCAATTAGTTTGTAGCTCCACCTATTAACACTTACATATTAATGGCATCTCCCAGAGTTTGCTGAATGATGGTCGTGGGCCTACTCATTGTAGGAGTGGGGCACACCAATTGGCAGGCACCGGTGGTTGGGGACCTATCGGTCCGCCTGCCAATGCATTCACTATGGAACTTCTGTGGCACTGTGGCAGAGCCAACATACAGCCCCCCTCAACCCCCATGGGGAAGGCTATCCTGATGCGCTGGCTCAGGGGGTGAGCACACAGACGGACAGGCGGGGCTTGTTGCCAAGCTGGGCCAGACCCGCTCAGTGCGCAGTCTGTCTGTGTGTGCACATTTCTGCTTGGGGGGTTTAATGTGGATGGAGTGCTAAATGGAAGTTGAGAGAATGGTGTAGGGGTGTGGCTGCTAAGTGAGAGTGGTCGAGGGTGCACTCTGTACAGATGGGGGGATGAAACGTTTGCTTGCTGAGCAGATGTTTTAGTTGTGTATGTTTGTCTAGGGGGTGTGACATGGACAGTGAAGGGCAGTCAGGGGACCACAGAGAGGGCATTTCTGTTCAGTCTGCTGCTCTTCTGAGACTACTAATCCAGAAATTTGAAAGGTGTAGCTGGAAACTTGAAATCTGGATGTGAACTCTGCCCCCTGTCAATCGTCAGGTTCTTTGAGCAAACTCTTCCCTTTCCTAGAAATACTCCCGTCTTTACTCTAATCAGGTGACTTGAAACATCTGCCTCGTTAATGCAGGTCTATGCTAATTTGGCCATTTGGTCAACAGGCCACTTGGTAGTTATAAAGGCATTGATTATGTACATGCATTATAGACCTCTCTTCTTCCTCTAGCCTCTATCAGTCAGCCTGCAGCGGTGCACTATTCTCCGGCGCACAGCGAAAAACAGATTGGAGTTTTCATTAAGGCAGAGTACTGTCAGATTCTTGACAGCTTTTGATGTGGACATATGCTCTGATACAGTGGAAACAAACCCCAAGATCAAGCCTAAAAATCTCTCCCTCTCATCTGTTTCACTCCTTTTCCTTCATCCTCATGCACTGTATTTCTGTCTCCATTAATACTTCACCTGTAGTCAAGGAGAAGTGCTCTGGTGCTTGCTTGGAGCTGTTTTTCATATTTGGTGGAGCTTTTTTATAATTGGTGGATAGAGACGGGTCTTTGAGTATGGATCATGGCTGTGTAATGACTCTCTGTGTGCATGGGTGTGAGTGCAGGGTGTAGACCAGCGCTGAATGGGAATGAGATGAATGCTGGGTGGAAATGAATTTCTAAAGGCCATGGTGCTTCATCACGGGCCCAGCACTGCCCGTCCCACTCCTGCCTGAATAACACCAGAATTATCACTCAGAGGGAGGAGAGAGACCGATGAATACCTCCAGCTACTACACCCTGGGGACTGGGGTACCCTCCGCCCCTCCCTGTCTCTTTCTCTGCAATACACACACACATACATATGATTGTACCGCACACTCACACAGGTAGAGATTGGAAAGGGGGGGATGCAACATTATGCACTAATGGTGTGCTCCATTAATCATACAATGATGAAGGCCATTTCCTTTATTTAATTGGCTGCCAGTATCTCAGTGTCTTTGTTGCATGTCATTTCAGTCTTTCACTGGCAATATGCTTGTGTGTGCTCCACTCTTTCAGCTGGCAGAGTGCACTATGAGGGTATGGCTGAGAGCTCTAGAGACACATCAAACAAGTGTCTTTTGTATCTGTTCGTAGCATATCGCTAATAGAATGAATAATATTGGGAAAACAAACCTTTATTTCTGTCATGCAGTATTTCCACACAATGAACCAGTATTGAGTTAGTCTCTAGTTATTTTATTTGTTTGAGCATGCAGTTGTAGATTGTTGTTTTTTTCTCAATTAATCAACAAGTATCGTTTGGTAAGCATCCAACAACTCAGGGAGCTATATTTGTTAAATGCCATTTAATGATTAAATAATAAAACTTTATTAGCTAGCAGAGCGATAAAAGAAACTGTCTAGATGAAAATATTATTCTAGAAACTAAAAATGTACTGTTCAGTTAGGCTGCAGTTGTCATAGTTGTTAACTGTTATTAATTACAAATGGTAGGTGGACAAAAAAGGAAAAGGTCCGTTGTGTCTACAGTGGGGAGGGTTGCTGTACTGTAAATATGCAAGTATTATTCGGAGATATGTAGCAGTGATTGCTTACTTGGCAAGGGTTAACTGAAGGGCTAAGCTCCACCCACACACCCAAACATATTACCACAAAAGGGCAAATTTAACAAATGTTAACCAAACATTTTTACCAAATGTTATTTAGTAGGTATTTAGAAAACTTTAAGATGACGTTTGTTACTTGTTGCACACAAAAATACATTTTTGTGCAACAAGTAACAAACCAACTGAGCACTCTAGGCTTTATATTGTTTGTACACCACAGGAAATAGCTGAATTTGTGAGTCAGTGAATACATTTTTCTTGGCCGGTGGGGAACATTTTTAACCACAGGTGACCAATGAAAAGAGCAGCATGCTAATTTAAATGATAGTATTGGTGATACACTAACAGCAATTGGAGATATTTTTTGATCCAGTTTAACATTTTGCATTGTAAGTCTATGAAAGGCATTTTTGTCTGTCAGTGATGTGAACAAACAGAATTGCCTGCTTGAAAACCCACTGTGGGCACGATGGTACAAGCTGATTTTCCCACAGTGGGAGATATTGCATTGATCTGAATTTTGATGCTCTGATTTCAACTCTGAAAGAATGGTAATTACGTTACTTTGTAAATTGTGTTGTGCTAACTTTTCTCACTGCGTACCCAGCATAACCACAGAAAACAACAACCACAAAATGTTTTTTCTAGGCCACACTTATTAAGTCAAAATTGGATATGCAAAAAAAGTTAAGGTTGTCGCTCATGTTGATTTCTAAAACATAGTCTCTGCTCTGTCTTTTGTGTTGCTCCTAATTAGACAAGACAGTTCCCACAAAGCAATAATAAGTGAAGGAAAAACATAGAGTATGCAATTATGTACTGCTTATGAAGGCCTTTTTCATTCAACAAACACTTTGTAGAAGCCATATTCAGGCATGTCTATTATCATAATGCGTACTGTCTGTTTGCAGTGTGGAGAGGGGAGCATGAGAAGCAGAATGCTGCAGTTGGCTTGTTTTGCTCTTTGAAGGCTGAAGAAGGGCATGGCAATATTTACTGAGAGACTGCCCCCCCTCCTCGGTCCCACCCTGCTCGGTTGGCGTTTGAGCTTCACAGCCGGGGGATGTGTTTTGCACCAGTACATCTCTTCTCCCTCCCCCTCCCCCTCAATCCCCCTCCTGCAAGCCCTCTACGGACACGCTGCACAGGGACACCCACTTCCTCATTAAAAAACCAACAGCCATTAATGTTAGATGAGGGCAAGAGGAGCTGGAGGAGGGAGAGCGAGGAGAAAGAGGGAGGTGTTTTCCCCTTGATCGACTCCTAAGGATGCATGATGAATCCTCACAGACACACAGGCCGACATGCTGAGAAAGGGGAGGAGATGAGAGGCTGCAGACATTTTTACCAGAGACAGACTGACTGACAGACACAATCGAGGTCGTATAAAATGGCTGCAGCGTCTCATAGAGACACACAATCTGACATACTGATAAATGGATCAGAGATTGCAACAGAAGAATTATGAATCGTAAGATTTTTATATCATTGCAGGAAGCTTGTGTTTAATGTTAGATTTGTTAAAAAAATGTCTATCTTCTTGTCTTCTTCTGAATGAATATGAAAGCAGCAAGTGCCCTGTATAGATGGACTATTAATTCCCAATAAGCCCCCGCTGTGAGTTCTTAAATTGGTAGGCTCCCTGGAGTGGAAGGAAAATGACAGGAAGAGGAGGGGTAGCACCATCTCAGCCATTAATCTGGGGTCAGACTGATGAGGCTTAGAGCTTAAACATAAACAAACATGCACACGCGCACCCCATTATAACACACAATTCACAAATATCTGCCATTGCGATGATTTGTTTGGTGTAAGAAAGCTGACTGCTCTTCACACTCCTAGCAATCCAAGACTGTAATAATCAATTCCCTCTGGCCATCGATCAGTCTGCTGAGACCCTCCACTCCATTCTACATCTACCTTTTCGATCGTGATAGACAGTTCCGTCCAGAGAATCAATCCCATCAATTCTGGAACAGGCCCCAGCTGCACAGTGTGTAAGGACTTGGGCACACATGCTCAGATTTTAAATGTTAGAGCTTATTTCTATATTTGCATGTCAGTAGTTTATGTGTGTCATTCTGATTTTCCGTTGCCTCTGCCAGGAGGATCATCTCTGTGCGTCTGTTTGTTGTGTGTGGGAGGAAATTGGGGTCATTGTTATTTCACTGTCTTTAAGAGAACGTCCAGGAAGAAGCAAAGATTACAGCCCAAAGCAACGTGGGTGTATGCTTCAGAGTGTGTGTAGTTGTGTTGTATTGGTGCGTCTGCTGTAAATGTGTGCAAGCGTTCCTGTTTTCTTTCCACATATTCATCCAGTATCATTGGGGTTTGCATGGAGAGTTCCAGAGCCCTGATGAGAAGGGGGGCCGTGGCTGCAGAGCTGCAGCCCTATAGCAGTGGCTGGTCTGTGGGGAGTGTACTGTGTGTGTGCATGACTGCAGGCCCTGTCTGTGTGCGTAGAGCTGGGGGAGACAGAGACGGAGAGAGCGGGCAACCAGAGCTAGCTGGCTGGGTAATGAATTTACTCCTGCGGCACTCTTTAAAGCATAATTACACTCATCAAAGCCAGGAAGGCCTGTCTCGCCCACTGACTCCTAGCTAAAACAAAGGCAGAGCAAAAACACCACAGCTTCGTTCTCTTTCCATATTACCATACCACAGTTACCACTGCAAACCACAGAATCATTTTTTATGTCTTTTTCTGTCTTTAGCCAGAGCACCAACCATAAGTCAGATTTCTCTGTGCAGAAATCACTGACTAACAATTTGTGGCAAAAGAGCATAAATACTGCAGAGTTAAGTTTAACCAATTTATTTCCATAAGTCCTGTCTTTTTGTCCTTTCAGCTTTTCTCTATCAATCCCTCAGGCATCACCATTCATTTCGTCTATCATTTGATTAAAGTCTAAATTTTACCTCTGTGTTAGATAACCGACTCCTGCTGTCCCCCGTTTGATTCTGTTCTCAAATTCAACCCCACGTTCCTCTCGCTATCTCTGTCCGCCCCCAGTGTCTCCCCTTGATCCCCCTCCTTCACCTCCAATTTCTGTGGGAAAAGGTCAAGGTTGTGTGTGAGCATTTGGTTGTGTGTCCAGGCACACACAGGGTATGTGTGTTAAACACACAGAGAGAAACCCAGTTACACCTGTTCTGCTCTGGAGACGAGTGAGGGGGAAGAGACAAGTAACCAGCACTCAGCTCTAAGACTGGGATACAGAGGATCACTGCTGGGCCCAAATTTATTCACACAGGCACACACACACACACACACACACACACACACACACACACGTGCACACATACACATGAAGTCTCACACATGTACAGAGTACCAACTTTTAATTACTTCCTCTTTTTTTGCAATTTTCTAATGAGATTCAATTAGTGCTGAAATAATTTTATTGAATGCATAACTGTGCTGGAGTAATGGACTCTGCTGGTGCATCTTGGTGTCACTAACACACATATTGCAACTTATCATGATAATGACTACCAGTCCTAGTAAAGATCAGCCCACAAGAATTCGCCAGAGGACAGATGTGGCTGACAACTGTGGGCATACCGTGATTACACCCCTTCAGATGAGTGTGTCTCTCAGAAGTCATACTTCTGTCGAACATGGAGCAAAACAACCACCGCTTTGATCAGTAGACACACTTGAGATAGCCTGCATTTAGCTCATGATTTAAGCCATCGTAATTTAACATCATAAAACTTGACATCTGCAGAGTGAGAAGCTCATTTTGGGCCTCTTGATCCTACACTTGATGAGAAAAATGTATTGGAGTGATGGTGTCATGGTCACACAGTGTATGACAATAAAATTGTTTGTATGAATTACATGTAGTTTATAGGGAAGAGAGTGAAGGCAGTGAAATTATTGTGTGTGCTTTTGTTTTGTGTGTTTGTGCAGGCTGTGTTTAGTGTAATTACTGCAGCCCTCTGCTTGGTGAAGTGATTTACACATTGTTTTTCTCCACCAGGGTTTTTGGTAAATTTGAGATAAGCACTCTCTCTCTCCTCTCTCCTACCCTCAGTCTCACTCAATCTTCTCTCTAACTCGACATAATAAACAGTCTCAATGTTTTGTTTTGCTCTGCGAGGCCTTTGTGTCTCTTGAGGATTTATCATCTGCCTACAGTATTTTAGGGGTCTTAATCTCCAACCATTTGATTACTAGCAGCTAATTAAACAGAGAGGATGCCAAGCAGGTGACAGAGGGATGGAACAGGGAGGTGGCATCAGTGCATGTCTGGAAGCCGGGGTTTCTCTCTTGTCCTCTGCTCTGCTTGACACAGTCTGTACAAATTGTCCAAATATGCTTTATTTGCATATTAAAACTTTGATTCTATACATTTTTTCATGCAGTACAGTAAATCATAGATCTGGATACTGAGTTAAGTTGTTTTTCTTCTTGCTTAAAAAGACCTAGTTTTTATTTTGCTTCCCTCTTGCTACTGGACTGCCTGAAGCCAGTAATAGGGAGGAGTGCTGGATTTCAAGGCTCTGCGGTTGGGAATAAGGAACTGCTGAGTTCAGCATCCAAAAGCCATATTAGTAAGAGGGAAAAGATTGCAGTCAAATAAAAAAAATACTGATGTATTTATTTTTGTTCTTCTTGAACTTTTTAAAAATGTTTTGTCTTGTTTTATCGCTTACAAGGTTCCCTGTGCCTTATGAATTTTTAGCAGCAGGTACAATTGTTTAGCTGTGAATCTACTTGGTGTGACACTTTCACCACCCACAAGGTTACTTAAACAGAAGAGTAAAATGATGGCGCAGAGATATTAAGGGGACAAGGATAAATGTCACAGATGACAATGGGTTTGTCACAGCAGAGATATGCCCTTTTCCCCAGTCCCTCAGCAGAGATGCTCTCTTCACAGGTCTCAATCCCTTGTCAAGTGGTTAAACCTGCACATCCATATGCATGCTGCTACACATGAAACAGCATGCATCTGCTTGTCATGCCCTAGTAGGATGCCCTAGTAGACAGGCAGACAGGATGTCCTTAGCCCCAAGGCCAACACAGGACAACACAGGATCTGCTGACCGGGAGAAAGGGGCCACCAAGATCCTGGGGGCAGACTGATGCACTGCTGTGACTATGAATGAACTGATGCATCTAGTTGACAAAGTAGACTCTGTCAGCATATCATGAGACTGATATTCAAACTGACTTTTTTTGGCAATTTACACATTTTTACTGAGGGGGTTAAAATTGTGGTAGCTCTTGAGGTAAGCTATTGAAAAGGTCGGTTACTTATTCCTTAATTATAATCTTTGAGAGGGCAAAGAGAATATCTTAATGCTTTAATTATAGTTATTTAAACAGATCTTTCCTAACCTAAGAAGACATAGCAAACTGTACCTTCTTAATTAAGCATTTATTGAGGTTAAGTGTAAGCAAAAAACTTTACAATGAATTACTGGTAACACCTTCTGTGAAGCCAGTCTCTGTATTGTATTATAACACATTATAAACATATATAACACATCATAACACATTTATAATTCATTATATGTGGTTATGATTAAGGTTGTGGTTAACCCTAACCTTGCCTATAACAATGATAATACAGCACCATAGACACATTATGAAGTACTTTGTGTTCATTACGCATTTTAGATGGATGCTTTAGGTAAAGTGTTACCAAATTATTCTCTGTTCTGTTTTATTTTTTATCATTAGAACCTAATAGTTTTTGTGTTTGTTTTTACTCTGCAACCATGTTGCTGTCCATTGTTGAAATCTGTTCCATCTACCAATATTTCATCTCCAGTTATGCACAACCAGAATCATTTGTCAGAGCTGAAAATGGTATCCATTAACTTTGTGACAAAGTGGGATATCTTTTCACACCTACTATTTTGAAAAGGTTGATTTATTGACTCATGGTGCAATCTTTTAAATATATGTATAATTTGGGCAAATAGCTTCTTTTTAAATTATGTTTTTGTATATTTCTTTATTGCTGCCCTAGATAATAAAACCCAGTATCTCAAATATAGAGTGCCACCAGCAACACCTAATTAATCTTAATTGCTTTGAAACAAGCCAGCTTGCAGAATCGCCTCGTTTTTCTAAACGACTCTTCCCTCAACAATATTGCATACAACCATTTTTCCCCCTGTCTTCCCTGGCGTGATGAAATGCGCTTTTCCTCGCTATCTATCCCTTATCCACTCTGTTCCGCCACACACTCTTCTCTCCGGCTGAGGAAAAGCTTTCGGAGGCTGCCAGAGCAGACCCGTCATCTGCTGGCAGTCTATTTGCTGTTGTTGGTGGAGGATGAGTAATGGCAGCACCACTGTCCTTATCACCAGTCCACACACCTGCACTCCTCCCTGCACCACACACTTAATTGCCCCTACGCACCCCCACCCCTGCTTCAGGGCCTGATATCTGCTTATGCCTCACATTCCTGGATAGAGGCCTTATGTCCGTTAGTGCCATGGCTGCATGAAATTTATAGCTTTTCTATGAAAGCCAGGAATCAACATTTTGGGCTTGGTGGGGAAGAGAATGCTGTCATCTTGGTAAACTAGTGAGGAGGGTCTTGTTTATTGGGAATGGGGAGAGGGCAGTGTTATTCTCCTTTGCAGTGAAAATGCTGAAGAATTGGAGTGGTGACGTTTGCCTATGGTTTCCAGCACTGACAGATCCTTAGTGCTCCTGGTTAAAGCTGGCATACCACTGCAAAATGCAATGAGGCAGAGGGGCCATAAAACAAATAAAAACAGAAAACATGGAAGAACATTGAAGTGATGTCCACACAGAGCCAGACAGACGGTCCCGGAGTGTGGGTCACAACAAGGTGCATGCAAATAAATCAATGGGCCGTCATGCATGTATCATGAAAGGCATGGTTTCTCTCCTCACTCTCATTCTTACCTTTCCCTTTGCTGACATGAACACAAGCTTTATATTGGGAAACAGCCAAGCAGACAAATAGAAATTAATTATTTAAACTTTATGGACAGTAAGCTTTTAAAGACTATTTTTATAGAATGAAGCCTTAAGAACTGTTTCCACCTTTGGCTCCTCTTAATGCTGGCTAGACAATCCAGAATCAAGTTTAGAAATAACATTTTTAATTCTACAGTTCTATGACATCATTACTAAAATCTCTCTTTTTTTTTTTTGCTTGTCCCACATACAAAGTTGCAAAATATGCCCCATTATGCAGTGTTTAGAAACTGTTATCTTGTTCTGGAGTAGAATGTTGCAACTGAGGGCTCAGTGAAGGAGAATGTGTCCCAAGGTTTGCTCCTTGTTCCTTAGTGCAATATCGAATTAAATTTCCTCTCTGGATTGAATGTCAGGAAGGAAGATAGTTGTAATGTCCAGTCATTTGAAGACCTCAGCTAATATTACTCTGATGCATGTGTTTCTTTATGTGGCAGGTGCAAGACCGACAATCAGGAACTTCTTGTAGGTTTTTGTTGAGATCTTTCCTTTCAAGGCAACATCACTCCGGGGTGTTCCCGGTCCCACTCGTCCTTTGACAGGCATGTAATAGCCTTGTCTCTCAGTCAAGGGAGAGCACTAGGCTGGCCCTAGTCCATCCTCAAGGACTTGTGAAAGAACTCTTCCTCAGGAGACTATGATTGTATGAGATTGTGTTTATGTGCGTTCTGTCTTTCACAAAGCAGAGAATGGGGATGGGGATATCGGCTCGGTTGGGCATTTGTCTGTCCTGATAAATACACTTAAACGTGTATAGTGAAATGACAGAGTTTGGGGAAATGAATATCAGTGCTCACTCTTCGTTCATTTCTTTTTTCTGTCCTCTGAGGGTTATAACACAAAGAAGGTGGAGCAAAAACTGAAGACATGCAAAGCAATCCTGCGAATGAGATTGATTGCAGACAGTTCATTCAAGCGAGCTGCATTCTCAAATAGGAACAATCGCAGCAGCGCCTGCAGCTCTGGTCTGTAAAAAGCAGCAGCAACAGCCCCAGTTTTCATTTGAAGGTATCCATCCTCCTCTAAACAATGCCCCAGAGACCCCCTCCATTACGGCTCCAGCTGGAGACAGTAGCAGCCACAGTTACACTCTTGTCCTGCCACCAGCCTTTCAGGTCAGGAGGGTGCTAAGAGGTTCCTATTGGCAACCCACCCTTCCCCGGTGATAAATATCCAGGAGCTCACTGGATGACACCAAATTTTTCATCATTAATCCTGCCTATTATGGGGCTGTTTCCCCGGCATTGATCCCCAGTCCAGTCCAGCTGACGCAGCCCGCAGGGTGGAGGTGGGGGGGCACTGGGTGAACTGGGACGTAGCCAGGCTACCCAGTCAAGTGCAGAGTGGGAAAGCTAGGATAAACACAGATGTGAAGCGTTCTAATCACTGTATACTGTATGTTTAAACATACGCACATATAAACCCAAATATAAACAGTTAATACAAATATGCACACACACGTATAAATACAAGATGTTGTGTCGCATGAAACCAGATTCTGTGAGTAATAGTATGCTGAGAATCAAGGCCAGATGTCCAGGTGTGTGCTGATAGTACAGCCTTAATTACATTTGCATGCTGAGACACAGTTGCTCCCCATTACATTTTATAAACACACATAGTGTACATACACACACAGAAGCGAGTCCAGGGGGGGTGATGCACAGCCAGTGTCTTAATTTCATTCCCCACTTTTCCTCGATTTGCTCTCCTTTACCCCTCCTGGCTGGCCCGATTGAGATTGGCCTGCTGTTGCGCACTCCCAGTATTCCAGAAAATGAGACAGACCGAATATATTACATCCCACTGGGGAGAGACGTAGAGTAGAGAGATTTACTTTCTTTGTGCAAATGATACCAAATCAGGGAAAGAAAGGTCTGTCAGCTGTGAAATTACTGATCATCCGGGTCTTTCTCTTTCCTGCTCAGAGAGAGAGACTCTTGGAGACCTTTAGAGAAGAGCAGTAGAGTGGAGAAAAGGATGGGAAGGTATTTGGCTCAGCATGTGTTCCCTGTCTCCCATCTTCCTCTTCTCTGTCATCAATTGTTGAGGACAATCTCGCCAAGGCTGATTGTGTGTCCACCTTGTTTGAGGCAGGCACAGAGATTTTCACAGGGCCACATGGAGGCAGTAACAATGGTGTCTGCTGAGTGTCACACCACTTTAAATGTGTCTTTTCCCTTTTGGTGCACAGACGACGGCTTTTTGATAGCTGATAGAATATTGTTGCCACTTTCTACCTTTATTAATTAGCCTTTACCTTTGAACTATGACACCAGTATGCAGAGATGATAAAAGGTGGTGGTGTGATATAGCTGTATGACGTGTGAGCATATGATCTATGTACCTGTCTCGGACCAGTCCTCGTTTGTGGAGTGAAAGCCACCTCGGTCAGAGTGGTGTGGTGGTGCTGCAGTTGCGTCTGGGGGGGATGGGGGGTGGGGGGTCAGATGGACGAGGTAATTACTCGGATCATTGAGCATGAAGGTGGGGCCGTGGACCACTGTCATCACTGGGCTAACAGCTGGAGGCTGAAGCCCCTTCAACAGCTGGGTGATTACATACACACAAACGCATGCACATTCCACAAGGATTGTCCTCACCTGTACTGAAAAGAGACAAGTGGCCAGTGCTGAGATAATCAGTGGCACAGCCAGCTAACTACTTCCCTTTTTCTTTACAATGCTGTGCACTCCACGAACAGAACAATGAGCACACAAGAGCCTCTTTGTCACACTGTTCATACAGTCATTAAGGTTGTATGAGAATGTGACTTTCCTCCATCTCCCCTCGTCTGCCTGTGTGTTTTTGAGCTGTTGACATCCCTGTCTCGCTCCTTCATCCTCCCACATGAGGGGAATAGAGACATTAATGGAACTGGCAGTCCTACTGTGTGAGTTATTACTCTGCTCTTTCCCTAATGGAGAAAAATTTAATTATCAGCTAATTTGCTGTGTTGTCTCTGGTGACGTGAAGTTCCCCATAGTGTCGGCTCCTATTAAGTGCTCTGCTTTGACTCCTTTATTCAGACACAGGGAGTTAAGAACCCAGGTATAGGCACAATGAAATTCTGAGTATTCTCGACTTTTGTGGCACATATGGCATGAACACTCCATATGCTAGTGTAGTAGCAATGATGCGTCAGTCTGCATCTCAATGTCATCTCAACTTCAGATTATATTCAAACCTGATCAGAAGCAACATGACATTAGATCATGAAAGTATGGAAGTGTGTGTATGTTGCTTTTTTTTAATCTTTACTCTTACAGTAAGTGAGTCTGACTTCATTGTTGCAAAGATGAGATAAAGTGGGATCAGCACTAATTCCTTAAAATCAATAATTCATTCTCCTCTGAGAACTATACGCAATAGACCTCTTTTAAAAATAAGGCACCTGCATTAAACATTCACGTAGTCTTATTGTTATCCACTAAATGTGTTCCATCGTGTGCTCCTCATTTATCTGTCTGTCTCTGCCTGTAACCACTGGGTGCAATAATAGTCGGCAGCGGAGCCGTCTTCCTTCCACATATAATGTGAATGTCATCCAGTGGGACCATTAAAACAATGTGTTATGATTGGGCGTCTTGAGCAGTGAAAAGGATTGATTTCCATTTACCCCCCATTAAATCCTCAGACATCTGGCATGCCTTTGCCAGCACGTTTCCAACTCCTCCTTTTTGTTTTCTGTTGAAATATTCAGGAGTACCTCTTGCATCTGTGCTCTTACTTCCTCCCTGTCAAAACACACTCAGCCTAATTTATTTATTTATTTAATTTTTGGATGTGTGTGCACACTATGCACTCATTGTTAATAGTAATTTAGACAACTGGATGGAAATCAAGTAATATTATATGACCTGACTCTATGATTGTTTTATCCTTCATTGAGTAAGTGTGGCTTTTGCATTCTACTTGCATGTGATGTCTGTGAACGGGTGAGACTGTGCAAGTGGTTGTGTGTGAGAGTGTGCACATGCCATAGTGAGGCTTTGTGGATGCTGATGTTGTGTTGTTGGATGTTAGACCTGCAGGCCAAGCGTAAAGATTGAGCGGGCACATGAAAAATACATGATAATCATGCCCCGTGCACACAAAAGCCTAATTGGAGAGAGGGCCCCCTCCTTATTTGTGTACAGAGGGGCACAGACAGAAGTGGTGTAGTTGCTTCATTAGCTCTTTGTTTTATCCTTAGCCCGAGATGTTTGGCTTGGCTTTTGTTTAGCTGCAGAGCAAAACAAATCGACTCTGCATTCATCACAATAGTTCAGCATTAAAATAGAAGATATGTTTATTTAGGATGATGTGTTTCTCTGTGGTACTTGCAATTTATCTAACATTATTTCTGTTCTAAATTTATTTCTCATCTTCTTGTTTTTTGTTTTACCAATACGTTTCATTTTTAAAATTCTGGTTTTAACACTAGGGCTCCAGTTACACCATCTTCAATCTGAATATTCTAGTGGCTGTTATAGAGTTTGGCCTGAGGCCCTGTCAAAAGGGGTGTAAATATATGGGTCAGGAGTGAGAAGGGTTTGGCCACCGCTGTCTCTGCTCTCTCAGCCATTAGAATGAACACCACACAGCTGCTTATCCATGCATACCTCGCCTGTAACACAATATCTTATCATCTGAGATGCCACACTAGCCAAATCAATTAGAGCCTGTGAATATCTTCGAATCTGCAGTGTGAAAACATCAACATCCCTCCAGCTCCTCCTGAGAACAGCCAAATTAATAACTCTAAGTGGATAATGCTCTTGCTCCTATCAACATCAAAATTGAATTCTCGCAAACAGCTGAAATACAGCCGGGGCATGTAGCTCTGCGGTAGTCAGCATTACAGGCTTCGGCTTTGATAGCTTGGTATCCTACGGTCCTGCTCTGCACATTGAAATTCAAAATGCAAATTCTTAACAGTATCTAATTGGCAGGGGGTGTTAAATATAAAAGTGTTCCTGGAGCAATTTTTTCCAGACACTGTCTGTTCAGCGTTAGTTCTCCACTGAGCAGCTCTGTTGAACAAAGAGACTATAAGCAAGGATCTACAGTAGGGGTAAAGAGTCGTGTCGAGCAGAAACAAAAGTCCAGTCCACTGGCTAGCTGTGAAGCTGGGGACTCTCATGGAGGGGAGGGGAGCCAGCAGTGCTTGCAAAATAAGTGGAAAGGAGAGAATAAGTGCTTTTACATAATACATAGTAACATGAGACCCAGCAGAGCCCTCCTCCCCTCTTTCAAATGCCCACCTACTGCTCAGATCTCATTGCAATCTCTTATTTGTGCCGTTTTAACCGCTGTGGGTCGTCTGTAGTGCCAGGAGCTCCACAACACACTCATTCAGAGAGTCCTTGTGTTGGCACCACTTAAACTTTTCCAATTCACATGGGCCGTGATGGATGCTTTGAATAGTCGGGAAGATAAGACCTTTTTCCTCTGTATCGTCAACAGTATTTGAAGAAGCAGAACAACCACACAGACTCATTCACTTGTTTGTCCCTGGAGTTTGTTAAAGGTAATCTGGCTCTGATTAGCTCTTTTAATAAGATAAAGTGTCTGCTCTCTGGAGTGTTTTTTTTCTTCCAAGGGAACAGGCTTCTGTAGGTTTTCAGTGTTGTACTTTCCAAGGTCTTTATGTCATGTTTTACACCCTATCATAAACTCAACTTAACAACAACCCTGATTCACACAGAACCACCAACCTTGTTTTGCTGGATGAAGTTTTGCTCATTTCAAGGTCATCGACTTTCTGAATTCTTTCCTCCGCCTCCTCTTACTCCTTGTTTCCTGCTCACTCCCTCTTCCTTATCTCTCCTGATGTCCCCTTTGTCCTCCTTCATTCACTTCATCATTTCACCCTTCTCCATCATGAGTGGATAGTCAGACTAAGTAGTTCTTGTCTTTGTGCGTCTGCAGTTTGCCATTCACAATGGCCCTTGAAACCGCAAAGGAAAAAATTCATTAAATTTTTTTTTTTTAAACTCTTAAAAGCCTCAGCATTGACAACAAGAGCACTGCCCTCTGTCTTTCAATGTCAAATGAGAACTAGTGGAAAATAACTAAACTGGCAAAACTGAAATTGTTTAATAAACTGCCACTGATTAAATATGAGAAAAAATGTTAAAGGGGAATTCCCGTTTTTTGACACCTGGACCTTATTTATAGGAATAAATACGCTCATATACTCACCCAGACA
>JAPQLA010000023.1:21128844-21142712 GCA_029822935.1 Naso vlamingii | reverse complement strand
TCTGAAAACAAGCTGCTATTTTAAATCATGTTTTGTCACATTTTGGTGTTGAATTAAGTCGACCAAATGCAGTCCCCTTGGTGTGTATTTTAATGTTAAATCCATCTTTTCTTGACATAGTCCAGTGAGTACTTGCAGTCATGTCTTTTGACGTGGATAAGTACCTCTGATTGTGTTCTCGCCATTTTCCATTGCCAGATTTTACATAGCAATCAGTGTTATTTAATGGATCAAGTTTTTCACTGGTAAGAGGAAGAATAAAGTATAATAGGTTATCATTGCTTCAGCTGCAGTTTCGCTTTAGGGATGCAAGTGTAATGCTTTCACATGAGAAAAATAGCCTTAATGATTCCCTGTGACATTTTTAGGCCATTGGCAGCTTTCTTATTTTTTTTGTACTGTGAAAAAAAGAGATACAATTCTCAGATGTGAAGGTGGGTAATTATGCGGTATAGAATCCAAATGTTGATCTTCAAGTCAGTGGGAAAAAAATATGTACATCCAAATATCCAGATGTTTTGCTCTTAGTAGGTGTCTCACCAGATTTTACTCAGGTTACTCGCACCCAGCCTGGACAAAGCTTACGTGAAGTGTAAGCATTATTCATATAAAAAATCCTCCTGTCTTTTGCATTACAATGTAATTGCCACATATGTGTGCTGTAAGTGTGGAAGATATCTTTGACAGCCATAAAATATGTAATAAACATCCATTTTGTGGTGAGCCAAAGGCACTGTACCTAACTTATTATTAGGTTTGGCAAAAATAACAAAGCCAGAATATCACACCACAGACACACAACACGTTTTAGCCCCACAATCCGATGTATGCCCACATCGCCTTTAGCCTGCAAGTGGATGTGAGTTCACGGGAATTTAAATTGTTTTTCTTGGCCTCAGACAATGGAATGATAATGGATAATGGTGATCCGCCAGGCATAAAGAGGGAAAAGAGAAAGAAAATGGTCAAGGTTGGGAGAGTAAATTTCCTGGGGTCAGAGGTCTGGGGATTAGCAGATGTCAGAAGGAAAGCTGGGAGGATGGGGTGATGCAGGGTGGAGGGGGGAAGAGGTAGAGGGCATGTAGAAGTGGGGTAGGGAATATGATAGTGGTCTCAGACAGGGTTCTAACAGTAACCCCAGGTCACAGTAAGGTCTGCTTAGACTTATGGGAAATGCAAGGTTTGCAGCGCTTTCCTTCTTAGTGAAGATTGCTTTCTTTTTGCTTCTAACTAACCAGTTGTTTTCTCTTTTTCATGTCTTTTCCTGAAAATCCTTTTGTCTTCTGCTGTATCCTTCTCAACAACTGCCTGGCCTTCCATAGGTAAGTGAAACATTAACACAACACAGATGAACATGTTCATTCACAGTACATAAGTCACATGCAGAAATTTTGATGAAACACAGCACAGACAGAACCTAAAAAATGATCCAAGTGTTGATAGAGATACAGAGATCATGACAGCTAGCAAAAGGCTAAGAAGAGCAATCACTTGCTTGAGAACTAATGCCTTTAACAGGATTTTCAACATATGTTTTCATGCCCCCCAAATTACACACTTAAACACGGATCCTACCCAGGCTGGGAAGTTAATATTTGTTCTGAGGACCCGTCTGTGTGTGTTTAAGCCCAGCTGGGATCCTGGTGAGTGCAGAGGGAGTGAAAGAGCGGGACGCTGTAGAGAAAATAAAATCTAGAAAATCAGCTTAATTGGCTTAAATTAAACCGGCACTGGAGAAACTGGAGCGGATGCGGTGTGAGGTTATTTGAAACGGTGCACTTGTGCAAATACAGTATGTGTATGTGTGGGAGGGTGCTGCAGCAGGTTGTAAGTGTTGCTTATGTTTCTTCGTCCGGGGTTGCTTGGCACCAGATGGGCTCTCTTAGTGAGGAGCAGCTGAGGAGTTTGATGAGCCCCAGGGAGGCCTTGCGTGGAGATGTGAAGGGGCCCCGTCTTCTGTACATGTAGCGCCATCAGGAGGGTTGAGGTATACAGGCCTTATGAGGGCTGTTAAACTTTCATCTACAGTTGTCCTCCCACCTTCCACAGCTGGTTCAGCCCATATCTGTGGTTGCAAAGAGGCCAAGAGCAGGGTCGCCAGCCCCTCTGTGGCCATAAAACATTCATCACTCCCACAGAGGAAGAAGGTCCTCATCTGCTATTATTCCTTCGGCAATTTCAGCTGACAATTATTTTGGGTTTAGGCACATTGTGTCTTTCCCCTTGATTTATTGCTCTTTGTGTGGCTTTTTTCCACCTGCACTTCACTTACAGTGTGATTTCTCTCCTGCTTTTTGCAGGGAGGCACATAAAGGTCTCCTCTGTCTGGCCCACATGTTGAGTATCACACTCCTAGCTGTATCTGCTTTAAACAACATTCCTCCACGCTGGGTGTTATCTCCCTAGGGTTACTGTCAGGGGGAAAGGGAGGTGATCCAGACAGACTCCATCTTGTTGGACCACAGTCTAGATAGCAGCCAGTGAGGGCCACCTTTGTTACGATGACCTTCTGTATCAGAGAGGGAGAGACACTGAGAGCATGCAAAGCCTCAGATAAAAAGTAATGACAGAGAGAGTGGTGCAGTGTTGTACAATGTGTATCTCTCTGAGCCAGCACAGTAAAAGAGACATGCTCCTATACATGAGAAGCTTTTTGTTTCTGTTGCAACCCTGCTGATTCACTGATTTACTTTGCATGCTTTAATTTTAATAGTACAAAACTGCAACTAGACTGGTTGTTGAGTGCAGGTGGTTCCAGTCACCAGGCAGCAGTGGAGAATATAAGAAGTGTCCCAATCCAGAACAGACTATGCTGACAGTTTACTGATAAGGCAGCAGTCTGGTAGTGGAGTTGAGTCAGGAAAAGTTTCTCCTTTGCCAAAGTTCAGCTTCAAACCAAGTTGTCAGCTCAGCTCAGGTGTTTGTGAACAAGACACTGAATCTGTCTGTTTCGAGAATGACAGTTAATCCTAAACATATGGTGGAAAACATCCAGAAATGCAGGGACACAACAACAAAATTGATAAAAAACAATAAAATAAACCCACAAGTCACATAATTCTGCTTTTCTCTGCACAGTTGAAAAGAGGCTTTATGTCATTTGGCTTTATTTTTACTTCTCTCCAGAGATACTTGATGATATAACCAGAGTGAGTGAGAAAGAGAGAGGAAATGACCATCCATAAACATGGCATGTTTCATCTGCTCTGTTGAGATTATTGGAGAAGGCAGAGGAGGTTGTCTGTAGAACATCTTTAATGGCCATCTCCTCTTTTTTTCTGTGACTGTCTGGACAGGCTGACAGCTCGTATCTCAGTGAAGTCTGCCAGCAAGAATTCTCCCTGCCTGAATATAAAGATTTACATTTGACTCAGCTCTGTTTGTGCGTGTGTGCTACAGGGAATGTGTGCATTTGGGTGGCTTGTCCTTTGCATTTTGCATTCAGAAATGTGCTAGATTCTTGGCAGTAGAATTTACCGCATTTGAACAAATTAATGCGGGTTTATATATGTTTACTGTTAATGATATTATTGAAATCTATCTATCTTAGCTGTGTGGTTATTTTTTCATAAATCTTTTCTTGGAACCTTAGGGCAATCAGAAGTCATGCTGAGTAAACTGACAGCTTAAGTGTGACGTCAAAATTTACCATAAAGCTTGTTTAGACTGGTAGACAAGAACACTCAGTACTTAAAAACACTACGACACTGCAGGTATTCAAATTGGAAAATTACTGCTGACTTGATTTGCAAGCTAATGATACAGTAAAGTAGGAGCTAAGTGAGTAAAATGAAATGATTGCTCCAATCAACCAAAACTGACCATACAGCCACCATTGCTAATAATGTACTAATAACATATGTGACAATTTATTTGAAAACTTTATCGTGAAATGGTTCAGTTAACAGTTTTAGAAGTCTGTGTCATAATGTCAAGCTTTGCATTAATATATATCTGCAAACCAAATCAGACATCAGTATTTATGATTATGCATTGTTTTATGCAGCACACAGAAAAGCTAGGAGAGAGATTGGTTATCAGGCTTTGCAGTGACCTTCTTGTTCTTTTTTTCATTGCTTCTCCATGTTACACTCCCCTTGAAAAGTTTCCTTCTCAGATGGCATGCAGCAGCTCAGCCATATACCATACTTGTTTGTCATCTCTGCCAGTCGATGCCAGCTTTCAGTGTCGCAATGAACCCTAAAAACTTTCCAAAAGTATTTTAAATTCCCAGGTTAACATCGGCTGTGTTTCCTCTTGCTTTGATTCCTCATCCCTCTGTGACTCAGCGGATGGAGAGGGCGAGAGAGGGTATAAGATTTAGACAGCTTTTATCTCCCTGCCCAAGCTGCAGTGGAACTCTGAACTGCCTGCTTGCTAACCCTGTCAGGACCAGACAGAGGACTCCGGTGGAATGAGACCTGAGGATGACTTGTGTGCCACTCTTGGCTTATATCCTTTCCCTTCACTGCCTGAAAGCCACAGGCTTAGTGAGGAGGCAAGCTGAAACACACAATGCACGGAGTAACATTCCTGACATTGTTGCTTGAGCCAGTCAGCGGTAATTGTTTATTTGAATATTCCGGTGCAAGACAGCTTCCCCATGTCAATTGCTCAGAAAGCAAATTACGATAAGCAGTGCTGTTGAGAGAAATCCGGAGATAAATGGAGCTGAAAGTCCCAATGTGCAGAACTTGGCAGGAAATTCTGTAGTTCATGGAACAGACATGTACAAGCTGTTTTTTTTTTTTCTCTCTCTCTCTCTCCCTTACAGTATAGGGACATGCAACCGTGCCCTGACTCCAGGATTTAACCTAATCTTCTTACTGACTCTACACACTTCAGTGTTCTGTTTACAGAGTTTAACCTGCAGGCTAAGGAGAGCACACAGAGTGGAATCAGTAAAGTACTCCGAATAAACTCTGCAGACCTTGAATTGCCATACTTCTGTAATAGTTAACTACATTAGAAGTTCTCCCATGGTCTTTTCTTTGCCCTGATGGTCATGTCCACATAGAATGTCAGTGTCTGGCAGTGACCACATCAAAGACTGTTTACCCATCAAACAGTCTGTGCCGAGTGGGAGATGTTTATTTGGCCCTGGGCTCTCATTCAGCTAATAGGCAGGGCTTCACTGTTGATAAATCGTCAAAAAGAAAGTGCCACATTCCTCCTCTGATGGCACTTTGAGAGTGTTATTGCTTTTTATTGCTTTCCTCCCTTAATGAGTGGAAGAGAGCCCAATTACCAGCAGAGGCCATCAGGTTTCATCTCCGTAACACATTTCAACCGGCGAGTATTGTTATTGTTCATTAGGTTAGGGCCAGAATCTGTGTAGCTAATGAGGAAGCTCAGCAGCCAAGAACGCTCATGTACCAACAAGACCACAATTCAATTAATTATAACATATTACCTAATAATGCCTTGAGAGAGAAGGGCAATCATCACTTCTTATTTGCTCTTTTTTCTTCTTCCTTCTTAAAAGAAACATCACAGTAAGTTGCATTGTGAGGTGTGTTTGTTTTAACATCGACTCTCAGAAGGAGTTGAGTTCAGTGGAGGACTGTTGAAAGAGATCTCAGTGTGTTTGTTGGCAATGAGGGGAGATTGGGACTGGAGGGTGCCTGCCAACACTGCTGTTTAAGTACACACAGTGTTATTGGGTTACTCCAGCAGGGGTGGGAGTAGACTCGGTGGGCTGGGATTAGCGTGGGGGCAGCGAGCGGACAGCTGGGTGTTTCTGGTGGCACAGGATGGGGCCAGGCATGCGTTTGTTTTTCCCAGAGGGTAACAGAGAAGAAGAGAGAAAGATAGAGAAATAGGGAGCACGCACAGCCGCCTTAACAACCGCTCTTCAACTATTTTCTGTGCCACATTTACTCCTTCTCCTTTCGGGGCCATTTCTGGTTTACAGTCTGTGGTTTAAACAAGGAACTGCTTCTGTTGGCATGAGAGGGCTTCAGGTGAAAAACAGAGGCTATCACCTCCATCTCCATCCCCAGTGACTCAACTCATCTTCTAGTCTACCAGTCCTGAGCTCACAAAGGTCTAATTAGCTCACCGGCACAGAACGCAGGCAGAGTAATTGCGCTGAGTGTGAAAACTCAGCCCGTAGCAACCTGGCTTGTGTACACATGAGACTGCTCAAATAACGTGGTGCAGTGGCAGGCTGCCACCGCAATCTTCTCTCCTTTATTTATTCACTTACTCAGTCACTTAGCCTTTCTTGTCATCCTCGCTCTGACTCCTAATCAGATTTACCACGCAGTTAGGACTGTTTCAGTCTTTATTTTGCTCTCTGTGGTTTTACTGCTTTTTCATTTGGATCTGTCAATCTTTCTTGGCTCTGTTTTTTTTTTTTTTCTTTCTTGTGGTCAGAAGTTGTTTTTTGTTGGGGTTTTTTTTGTTTTGTTTTTTTAACCAATTTCCTTCTAGTTATTCTTTGACAATTAGTGGTGTAATTAGGGTTATGAATTATTATTTTTTTGATCCATTAGATGCTTGAGGATCATTTTCTGCTAATTGGTGGATTCTTTTTGGAAAGACCAGAGGTTGACTCAACAGACTCTGACCCTGAGGCTTTCAGTGTTTCCAGAAAGACACAGAAAATGAAATCCTGTTTCTGACTGGCATGAGTTCACATATAACGTAAATAGCAGCAGATATTTAAACAGCTTTGCCAATGTTATCACATGACTTTAGGGATTAAAATGAGAGGAACTACAGTATATTTTGGAAATGATGTAGTGGATTTGGATGTATTTAAAGGGCTTCAGGGTTGTGGCACTTACCTATTAAGCAAAATACCAAAAGTTTCTTTATGCTCTAAATAATCCAGTTTGAGTCCTGTGCTGTGAAAAACAAAATAAAATACAAACACATGGAGAGCTTTCACACTGAAACTGGAAAATAAGTCTTTTTTGAAATAAATGGAGAGACTATTCACTCCCCCTGAGACAACAGTATTTAGTAATGTCACCTAGGGCAAGTGGGGAGGGGGTCAGAAGCCAGAGGGGTGAAAATGGAGCCATCTAACCTTCACCATCCTTCATCCTGATGGCCAGTTTAAGGGAGGAAGGAGAAAAAAAAAGGAGCTGGATTGAAGAGGAGCATGGGGAGACTCAGACCAGGCTTCCCGCTATGATGGATTGAGGATGTTTAAAGAGAAAAGAGCAGTTAATGCTGGTGTGGCTGCAAAGCAAAGGAATAAAAGAAGGAAGACTGAATGACATGATTCATCACTAGGGAAAAGGTATTAGTCTGATTGAAGGACCAGCAAAGGGAGTAAAAGAGAGGGAGGGGTTGACACGGGGGGGCAGAGGCAGTGGCATAATCTCAGAGGTATAAAGGTGAAGATTTGGTAAAAGAAGGAATTAATGCCGGCTGGCAGATGGAGCGTATTCCAGGGAATGTTAAATAATCACGCTGAGTCTAAAGAGAACGGGGAGAAATGGGTATTGTTTTGTCTTATCCCGGGCCTTCAAAGTGCCATTTTTTCCCTGCTGTCTGTCTAGTGGTGGGTCGTGGGTGTTAGGGGGATTATGAGTTTCGCCAGGCAGACCAGGGTTAAGATGAATGGTTGTCCTTTTGGATCCAATATGGTCATTACCATTCCCGCATGGTGCCGCCAGATAAAGCCCCCAAAGCCTTTTTGATTCACATGGGTTTGTTGTCTGTCTCATTTTTCTTTTGTTTCTTTGTCTTCTCAGTTAACGCAGCACTATTTTATACCTCCTCCAGGAGCAGAGTAAAGCGCTAGTTGCTACTTCTGCATACATCAATTCTCAGTCCGTTACAATAGCAATACATTAAATAATAGCAATTTCTATTTCAAGGTACTGCACAGAAATAATTCAGGGTGAATCTGATCTAGAAATACTTCATCAAGTAATTAATTGATGAGAATTTGGAAGTGGATAGGTTTTTTTTTTTAAATATAGATGCATTGTCGTTTATCAAATTAAAATGACACATTCTGTTTTGATTGTTACAGAAGGAATCATTGTGTCTATTTCAGATTAACAAAATAATTACTGGACTTACTGTAACTAGTGTGTAGACTGAGAGAGCACATCTTAGAGTGAATGGTGACTGAGAAATGTGTCAGTAGGTTAAAAACAAATGGATTTAACTGTATATTTGGGCCTTAATTACTCTTGGCTTTCTAAAGGCACAGTTGTTTTCAAAAAAGGAAAGTATTCATCAGCTTTGTCATGGTTTGCATACAAGGCTTTTTTGTGATTTATTGACATAGACAGTCCTTGGCCAACCCTTATTTTTGTCTATAGTGAGACACAACAATAAATGTGTTTCCATCTGTTGCCTTGGTAGCAAATAACAGGGTTTAAAACCATTTCTCACATGGATTCCCTTAATGGCTATCTCTGTCTCATTCTTCTCCAATCAGAGGCAAGCGTGATTAGCCATGTCAGTCACTGGTGAAAGCCCCTTGAACACAGTGGTGCTGCAGTTCTCTGTCTGAATAGACTTGGGAGGAAGCTCTCCAGTGGCAGCCTGGACACTAGAGCCATTCATATTCACTTCCTCTGTTGTAGTGACACTTCAGTATTGTGGCTTTAGGGAAACATGTTGACATTCCTCTCCACAGGATTACTGTAAGTCTTTGTGCTGTCCATTGAGGCCGAGCTGCACATTATTCTCAGCAAATAATAATACACCAAGGCTGCCTGTGTGATTATCTTGGATGGAAATGGGCTTTAACTGACAAGGAGATGAAATCTCAGTTAGGTCTGGTTAGCTCGAAGGTAAAAGTAGCTGGTTTGAACCATTTCTGTTCAGCCTATGGCTGTGTGCACTGTTTGCACATGGAATGTTGACGGCTAGTGGTAGTGATGGTGATCTGAGTATGTGTGCATGTGTTCATTCGTGCATGGCGATGTGTGTCTATGTATTTGTTCAGCCTGACAGTAAAGAAGCACATAGTTTGGAATGCACTTTGCTTTTTGCCCATACACTACTATCCTCCTTTGTGCCGCCTATCTTTGCTCAGTAGTGGACACAGGCCTCAGCTCGGAGCATCTGTGGTGCTATGATTAAGTATTAATTCAGGCGTGTGATCGATTTCCCTCCAGCTGCTGCAAAAGAACTGAACACAGAGGGCGATGTTCAAATCCTGACTCGGATTAGTGTTCAACAAGAGTTTTTTTCCTGTCTTACTCTGGGCATAATGTACAATATTCACTTCTGAACCGACCACGCAGATCATACACAAAGAATTGTCTTCACCCTCATGTCTGCCAACATCCTGTTGTTCCCCCTGTTGTACCACCCTTCGTTGTTCCCCCTCCAAACACAAGCCTCAAACACTTGTCAGAAGTGATACTAAATTTTTCTTTTACGTAACAATTTGTTGTGTCTTCCGTTCATGGGAGGGGGGGACTTCAGTGCTTAGTTTTGATCCACTCAACTCTCCCCCTGCAGATCACTTGATCTCTGACCCTCTCTTCAGGATAGATTGACACTCATGCCACTCAGTCAGCAGTGAGGCCTTCCCACCCCACCTCTAACCTTGCAGGTCACCAATTAGACTCTGTGTCCGTCATCCAAATAGCAACCCCAGACCCCCCTTCGCCTGTAGATGATACCCCGCCACATGGAGGCCATATTGGTCCTGTCCATTTGTCTTCATCAGGGGTCTATCACAGTGGAGGCCTCCCTAGCCCCAGAGGGGCCCCCCATCTCTGGTCATGTCTCACTCAGTGCCTTTACCTTTCCCTGAGAGGTCCGTGCATATTCTCATCAACCTTTACCTTGAGAAACACCTGATGGCAGGTACAATGGCAGCCTATTACACTGAAGCAGTTTTGTTTTCAGCATGATAATGAAGATGGGGAATGAGGTGGAGGCGGAGGACAGATAATGATGGTTCAGTGGGGCTGTGGTGCACTGGAGCGTACAGTCAGGCTTTGCAGGCCAGTATGCGTATATCCCCGGAATTGGAGGGTGTGAAACAAGACCGAAATGGCCGGCAGAGGCCAGTTAATGGGCCTGTCAACACAGCCAACCTTTCTTTGAGTTTACTGTTTTAGTATCATTTTCTGTGTGTGCCTGTGCCAGGCTGAGTATTTCTGACCATGTGAGCATACGTGTGTGTCTAGGGATGCGTGAGGGCCTGCTCCCTCATCACTCAAGCTGAATGGACATCAGCCAGCAGTGAAATTAGACTGTCTCTCCCTCAGTGGTGGACTGTCACTACTGAGATGGAAGGAGGGTGAGTGGTCTGGTCCCAAGGCACTTTTAGTGGAGGCCCATTTTGAAGCGTTTAATGTTTGACACATACTGACACACTGTCAAAAGCACAATGACCTACAAACAGCCATACTCTCCATCAAAAAGGTATGACAAAGCCTCAGCAAGGAGGCCACATACTCAAAGTCATAGACACATTAAATCAGGAGAGCAGTGGCTCTCTATTTTATCGAAATGCCTTTGTTTGGCTCCAACTCAAAAAGTAGCTGCTTGAATTCCAGTAAGCCAATCCATTTAATTGGTAGACACAGTGGGGACAATACCTTTTGTTACGCAGATACAATGATTTCTGGAGTGAGGTTTCAGTCATTTTCGTGAGCCAGGGGTAGACTCCTTTTACTTGTCAAAGATTATACATTATGTAATGGAACAAAACACAAATACTCCAAAAAAAAGACTCACTGATTTTGGTTTTGGATTGATTTGGAGAAAAGCTTTTGATAAGTATCTGTATCTGCCAATAAGACTGCATATTGCTACATCCTTCCAGAGATGTTACTCAGGGGTTATGCATACATGTACAAACATGTTTAAGTGTTGACGGAAGAATGTCAAAGTTAATTTAAAGGCTGCCATCACTCAAATCAAGCTTGTGATTATAAGGTAGGGTAATTACTGCAGAATACTCTTCATACTTGACTGTCTCTCCCACTGTTTGCATCCCAGTCACTCTTTATGTTTAAGATGTGTTGTATGCTACTTTATTTTAGTCCTTTCCCCCTTAAAACCCACATATTAAACATGTTTTACATTCAAATTTGTTTGAGAAAGATTTTCTTTACTCATTTATTTGAGTGTGCGTAGAAGTACACGGGGGG
This sequence comes from Naso vlamingii, assembly GCA_029822935.1. Lineage (NCBI taxonomy): Eukaryota > Metazoa > Chordata > Actinopteri > Acanthuriformes > Acanthuridae > Naso > Naso vlamingii. The sequence continues at coordinate 21,131,625 of JAPQLA010000023.1, read as the reverse complement.
GGGGGGGGTAGAAAGAGCTGCAGACGTGCAGCATGTTGTGACTTTATGGTGATATTGCTCATGCACTCCCTAAAGCATCTCTTTGTCTGACAGCTAAGTGGAGTGAGGTTACAGTCTCTTATTTTATCAGGCTTTTACCACTCCTCCGCTTCCCTCTCTGTCCCATTACAGGTCATCCTGCGGCATCTCCCGCCGCTCGCTTAAATGTTTAAAAGCCTTTTCCCCTTCAGTTTTTCTGTTTGTTTACCTGTTTATTATGTTACCATGTCTCTCATTTATATAGTCTGCTGTAATATTATTCTATCTCTCCTTTTTCTCTTTTTATATATGGTTTTCTTTTTTCTGCTGTGTTTGTGTGCTCTGTTGAGAATAAGTGCCTATTCGGGTGCTTTGCCCTGGCATTTATACAAGTCTACCATTGATCCTTAAACTCACACCAGACCAAACATGTCCACTGAGAACTGGAGAAAGCCACTTGTTCTCATACACTACGTCTGTGTTAATTTATACAGTTATTGGAATCCTCAGGTCCCAATGCCAGCCTACCCTATGATCCTCTTGTTTACACAAGATCTGGTTGTCCTTGTAGATTTTGCCACTTTAATTTGCAGTTGCCTGTAAATGCTGTGTTGATTCATGGTTGGTAATTTAGCACGTGGCCACGAGGGGAGTGGACAGACCCTGGTTCCTGCTCATTAATAGTGGGGCTGCGGCAGAGAGAGTAGAAAGTCTTCCAAGCTCCATTGATTCACCGTCTACACGCTGCATACTGATGCAAGCAGCCCTGCCCAGTGCCCTACTTCAACAACCATAGTGGAATAACAAAAAATGTCTTGACCTGACACAGATTACTGTCTCTACTGAGTAGCCTCACAGCTTCACACTCCAGTTTCCCCACCACTCTCCAGAGAGGTCCCTGCACAATGCAAGGCCCATGTTTTGGTCCCTTAAGTTTACACCAGCTGTCAGTGAGTCTTAGTCATCTCAGAGTTATGTGTTTTGACAGAAGGCTCGAGAACAAAGAGATGTGTTTAGCAGGTGTCTCCACCATGCAGCATTTAATACCACCAGTTTGTAATTTGTTGGTGGTTCGCATGTAGAGTGAGTCCTGATGAAGACTAATGGCTCATTAGCTTCCACTAAATCACTGTTGATGTTCAGTGAAAACATTCATGACCCTTATGGCCCCTCCAGACACCCGGGGGCTTGGGGAACTGAACCCTCAGGGGTGAAAGGTCGCCTGAAAGAGTTAACAGAGCAAGAGTCACACCTGACCTGACCTCCCTGCAACCTGAAAGACAAAGATTGGTAGTGGCTAGAGCGGAATGCATTGACTTGTGCTAGCATTAGCATTAGCATCGCAACGTTCACAGGCACTCCGCTTGCCAGTTCACATAGCTGTAAAGAAGGTTGCAGTTTCAAAAGATTTCACTGTGGAACCCAGTTTCAAACTTCTGCGGTTTCAGGGGAGCCAGTAAGCCATTGTCATGTAAGGGGAAGGCTGAGCCCCAACAAAAGTGTTTCATTTGATGTTAAAACTGGCGGTGTGTAAACTGCCCCAAAGCTCGAGGGTGAAGAAAAGATGTCATCGCCCTTGCCCTCTGGGGTGTGGAGGTTATCCTTTATTGCTGTAAAAGCAACACCGTCACACACATGATGTGCTCTAATAGCTGTAAATGAACTGTAACTGAAAGACCCCCAAAAAGATTGGCAAACAAATAATCTTTTATCGTAAACATTTTTTTAAATGATATTGCTGGTTTCTCTTTTAAAAATCTGAAACTTTAACCAGTAAGTTCAACCGCAGATACCTCAACAGATTGATTAGGACTGAAAAAAACACATGCATATGTTTGTTTTAGACACCCCTTTCTTCTCCAACAAAGAGCCCAGCCCTGCCAGCCTTGATGCACCCCTGTGCACCAGCGTTGCTGCGAGTGTATGTGTCTGGCCGGCCTATGTGTCAGAGCTGTTGAGGCCCTGTCTCCTCTCCAGGGAGTCTCCTTCCACTCACTCACTTCATCCTCCTGCTGTTGCTGCCCTGTGGGACACAGAGGCGCACCGAGCCCAGATTGAGCCACTCTTGCTTGGCCCTGCTCCATTCCTCCAACAACGCTAATTACATCTCAAATGGTAATAGATGAAGCCTCGTTAGGAGCTCTCACTCTCTTGAAAGATTCACAAACATACATCAGAGGGGCCACTGATCGGTCTGAGCTCCCTCCTTCAAAGGCTGGACTTCACAGGGAGCTGGGGGCCCGAATCGCTAATTACTCCTGCAGTTCCACACTGCTGCCCTGTGCACCGCCTGCACCGAGCAGACAGCTTTTCTCGCATCACCAGCGCTACTCTCAGACAGGCCTACCCTCCAACCCAGGCCAAACTACACAGGCGTGTTAAATCTATAATTCAATGATCAAATTAGCTCTGTGCCTATTTTTGTCTCTCTGTAAACCAGCTGCTAATGCGATGACAGAGCAGAAATCGGTTCCCTCATAGTCACTGACAGCTTTAACCTCAATTTGAGAAACTCCTGCATATTTAAGAAGGGAGAGAAGAGAAATATGATGTCATTATAGTTCTTAAGAAAAAAATGCTGACATCTCAACAAGTATGTCATTAGTGCTCCCCCTAACAAAATTAGCTTAATTAAGGCTAGAGTTTGTGATTAAATTATCTTACCACAAAGCACAAAGCATGTCATTTTCTGCACTCAATATTAGAAATGTAATTTTATTCTACAGAGATTCACTTAATAGGATGAAAATAAATCTAAAGTTC
>JAPQLA010000023.1:21093058-21103481 GCA_029822935.1 Naso vlamingii | reverse complement strand
ACACACACACACACACACACACACACATCTCATGAATATTGAACGAGTTTTGAGAGTTCCAACTGAACGCACTCCTCTCTGTGTACTGTGTGTCATTGTTGAATAATTGATACTCCTCCTCCCAATCTCCATTTGTCAGAATGAACTGTTGTGCGTCTTTGTACCCTCTTCAAGAGGAAATACACTTTTCACAGCTGCTGCCAGCACACCTTATTTGTCACAGCGTTAATATTTTATCCTAAGTTATAGTATTTACAATTAATTCTGAGCAGGCATCTTCAATTTCATGATGTTACATCTGTGTTGACAGATATGAGATCAAGTATGACAAGGACGACTATGTGCTGCGAGTGAAGAAGGCTTCTGTGAATGACGAGGGAACGTTCACCTGTGTGGCAGAGAACCGTGTGGGCAAGCTGGAGGCCTCCGCCACGCTCACCGTCAGAGGTACAGAACACCTTTGTTCGTCTTTTATTGCACTTGTACACCAATATAAGGCTTAGATGAGCAGTTTACTCCTTAAGGACCCCTTTAAAACACATGGAAATTCAGAATGCTGACTCCCACAGCCAAAAGAGACGTAGACAGTCTATGAATCTCTTTAATTATTTACATTTCCAAGTGTAGCATCGACTCACTCTGCAACCCCCACAATCCCATCATGGTGGTCTGCTAGCTACGCTGCCCGCCATGCTGAAACCATCCAGTCAGCAAAGCCATTTCACAGATTACTGGTGCACACCGCCTGTCCCACACCTGGGGTTTACAAGGTTAATAAAAACATTCTAACCATAATTTTCCCTCTTTTTACTACTCTTCTTCCCATTAAACTCAAGTGTTTAAGGTCTCTGTTGGGCACTGCAAGGCAACACGGGGTTCCAGAGGGAGTTAAATGTGATCTTGGTTGTTTTTGTCCTTTTTGGAAGGTACATTTGTGAAAATAGTCTCTAGCTTTACTTGATGGTGAGGGCGCATACGGTAATACAACACTGAGGACTACTTGCACCGGCTCTTCTGGATAGAGTCAGAACCTCCAGTCTCAGCCTGTAACCCACATGCTGTCTTCACTTAGTCTTTGAATTTCTCTCTCTCTCTCTCTCTTTTTTTTTCTGCTCTGTCCATCAGCACGTGGAATTGTAGATCTCATTAGTGCAGACAGCGAAGGTCCAGCAGTATATTTGTCCACCCCTGCAGATATTTGAGTGGAACTGAAGATTTTTGACCACAAAGGGGCGCTCATACCAGACTGCCTTTATCATACAGTACAGGTGTCTGAGAAACAAAAGCTTTGAGCCCATCAATAGATCTGTTCAGCTGACAAAAGCTGCTGGATCCTCTCTGCCGTGCTTAACCTGTGCCAGAAATATGTTGACCCCAACACAACATGTCATTCATTCTGACTTTGATTTCTTTTTGTCTTATTTTATTTTGTTTGTTCTGTTCTTCTTCTCTTGTTTTTATATGTTCGTGTGTCCATGTCTTAATTTGTTCCTTTTGTGTATCCACTCCTCCATTGTTGTGTCTCCAGCTCGCCCTGTTGGTAAGTACCCATCCTTCTGATTTGATTCCATCCTGCATGCCTGCTCCATACATACTACTGCGTTTGACTGCTTGACAATCAATTACCATTGCTTTAACGGTGCTGTATTTGACTAACACAGGTATTACATCACATTGTGTACCCTGAGGATTATTGTTTGCAGATAGTTATGTAGTCCGTTAGAGTCTACACAGCTTTAAATGAATCACTAACATGAAAAAAAACACTAACGGTCTATTACACTAAGCCTGTCTGTTGATTGAATTTGAGATGTTTTCAGACTAATCGATGCAGCGAGCTGCACTTATCTTATTTGCAGCAACTTGACAGAACTCAGAGACAAAGCTCCAAGGAACACTTTATTTTCTTATGACTTCTGGGGTTTCTCAGAACTCAGTTAATTATATTGAATTAACTTCAAATACATTATTAATGTAACAGTAATCAGTCTGTAACTTTGAAATCAAATTTGCTCCTCAAGAGCATTTTTTAAATAAAGAAAGCATTTTTTTGTATAAATTCTTTTTATAAGTTTGCTTCCTTCTTCTAAACTTCACCTCATCCTGCAGCTGATGCAACTATTGCAAGTTTCAAAAATATTAATTATAGTAACTTGACATTCTGCACCCATCGTAGCTTTGAACTGAAGTCGCTATATCTTAGGTTGAGACTGAGTGGGCTGACATTTTGAGACTCAGACATTGTCATCTCATATTGTCCAGGACGTGTTTAACTTGCAAGTCTTGAGGCCATCTGTGGATTTTTGGAACACCATGCTGAGATCTGTTTGTTTTGGACAAGCCTTGATCCTTCTGAGCCTCACGACACAGAGCCGGTATTCTTGTTTTATTTCCCTATAGACTGGGAAAAGGTCAGGGCAGAACCAAACATGATACACTTAAGATGTTAAATTGTTAGAGGAAGTGAGTGGAAATGGGCATCTGGAGAGAAAGGTGTGCTTTTTGAGAGGAGAAACAGGAGGAATGCAAAGACAAAGAACGGGAGAGGAAAATAATGGCTGAAGTGTGTGTTGACACAGGCTTAACTGGCAGAAAAACCCAGACACTGCCTCAATGGCAAGACTTTGGTTGCCAAAACAGCAGTGGCTGTTCTATGATTGTCAAACTGTCAGCTTTCAGGAAGATGGAGGAAATTACACATTCACTCTGCCTGTGGGAAGAGACAGTAATTGCTGTCGACTTTTGAATAAAATATGATTGAACGTGGGATTTTAAAGGAGGCGGCTTTCTCAGTTTGTGTGCATACGTCCACTGAATGGATGTCTGCCTCTCTGTCCATTTGTTCTTTTCAGTCTGACTGCTTTTTTACGCTGAGGCCTCTCCATGTGACTTGTCATGAATTAAATATGTCCACCTGATCATGTGTTTCCTTAGGAGGGGACAGGAAGGAGCTTCTCACATGTCATTAAAGGTCCCTGAATCAAAACAGGGCCAGCGTGAGTTAGCCCTAAGCCAAGCTGTGAAACTGTCACACACTGACTTCCTCTTGATTCGTCTAAGTTTTTGATCTATTTTTCTCTGTGGGCCTTCCTCTCCTTTGGATCCTTCCCCCTCACAGTTCCCAGAAGTCTTTCAGTCCTTTTTCCTTTTTGGAAAGAAGTGCCACAGAATGAGCCCAAGATTAATCCCAGGCCACCAGGGAAGGCTAAGGAAGCCAAAACTATGGTTTTGGTCGATGGATACTTTACTCTAATTAAAATAGTGTAGTTGATCCTGTTGACCTGTTATCAAGGGGTCAAACAGTCAAGTGCAATAGGAATCATTTTAGTTAATAAGGGTGTCTCAGTCACAAAAAGCGCCTGCCAATGCCAAGTTACTGGCTACAATAAAGATGATTTACAAACAGATTTCCTAAATCTATCTGAACAAGTTTATGTTTTTGACATCTAGTTGCAATCATTCATACAAGCCAAAATCTGATATAAACCTCAGAAACCTTCACATAACTATATCCTGCTAATACTTGGGGTCATAAATATAGAAATAAATCAGGAAAACTCCGTTTTATAAATGGAAATGAGGTTGTTTTGCAATAAGAGCCCATGAGAACAGGAAAGACAGAAACACTGATGAAGAGAGTGTGAGAAGGACAAAACCAGGCCGTGCTGTTTGTAAGGTCAGTCTGTAAGGTGTAAGCCATATTTTTAGCGAGTAGTTAGTGATGCAGTATGTGGGATGGAGCAGAGCAGAGGAAATGAAGGGAGGGAACTGAGTCCTTGCCAGTGCATGATTTAGGAGCTCTGTATCAGGCCCAGCATTGTGAGAGCCACAAGATATCCAAGCTGCAGAAGGCCAAACGGGAAGGCAGTAAATCTGCAGCCATCTGTACCATTCCCAACTGTGTGTATCTTTGACAAATACACAACCCCCCCAAAAAAGGATTACATGAAGAAACCAGCCAAATGGGAAGAGTTTGGCCTTACTGGAACCAGCTGGCTTGTTAGTGAAAGGACTTAACAAAGAAATCAAAAGAAACAGAAAGGGTGCGAGATGTAGCATTGCAACATTCCAGTTTTTTTTTTTTCTCACAAAATTTTACACAATCTGACAAAAAATTTCCCTTTTTTTTTGTAAACGCCCTCTGTTACCCATTGTCTGCACTTAGTTGAGGTTATGGCAAGGACTTTGAGTCTCTATTTCTTATCTCCACAGGAAGTATGTTTCCTCCTTTAAGGAACATGTCATTCCTGTCTTATCTTGACAAACATGGCACCCGTCAACATGGGACAAAAGCCCCCAGTGACAGTCATTAAATGCACTATTAGAGGTCTTGGCTGTGCGGTAATTCACTTTTGGGTCTAAGTTTAGACATTTTCTGAGATCTAGTTTTGCAGCTTAAATATTTCCTGTATTGTTCTGCAGCTGGAGGTGTTCCAGTGCCATTTTTTCCTTTCTGATACCCAACTTTGCAGATTAGCCAATACATAGTACCGATCCAATACCAACACGTAAAAAACAATTCCTTACACATCCTCTTTGACTTTCCAGTGTAAAATATTGTCAAATGTAGACATTTTGCTGGCTCTGTCGGCTCTCTTTGCTCTTCTTCATTGCTCTTACAACATTGCAACATTTTTTCAGTACTGGTATTGGTATTGGAACAACTCTATGTGCAGCTGCACAATTATAGAGAGCATAAGGATGAAAATCTCTTCTTTGCCTCTCAACTGTATGGTTATCTTTATGCAGGACAGTGTGGTTGTTGATTATTTATCATATATCAAAAACTATGATCATTATTGTTTGAACTTGTTGAGAGAAGGTGGCATAAAATTGTGCCTCCCTAACTCTCCCATTAGGGAAGAGATAGGGAGTGTAGAGACGCGACATAGCACGCCAGAAGAACTTGTAGCTAATCTCTAAACTCCTCTCTCTTTATTATTGAACTGCATCTGTCAAGTTGTCAGTCAGAAATGTCTCACTCTGTCCCAACTGCGATTGTGTGACAACTGGTCTGGCTCTTGATGAAGTCGTGAATATCGACTGAGAAAGCTTCACACTAAGATTTCAAAGTTTGATGTCTTTTCAAGCCTCTTCTCTCTTTGATGGAGAGGTGTTAGAATGAAGTGTGGTAAACACAGAAATAGTCTTTTCAGTCTCTCACTTCCCTTCGATGTAACATTGATCAGAAGTACTGAGCCACTTCAGATCATGACTTTTACGTTAGATGCATTCTGACTGAATCTCAAATGTGGAAAGTCACACGTGATAACCCTTATATGTGTATACCTGCTTGTAGTTTTGGATGTCTCCAGGGCATGGGTGTGCCTTTGTGTTGTCTCAGATCTAAATGCTATTGTGACCAAGGCGCTTTCCTGTGTGAATGCCAATGTGACTGTCATTCATTCAGCCTCAGCTTCACCTGGATGAATGGCCAACCTGGTTACCATGGTAATGAAACAGTAGTCATTGGTGTTCCTTCTCTGTTCAGAGCCATTTAAGAAAGAAAGACGGATATAACGCTGCATGGAAGCTCTGTACGGCACTCCCATTTTGACTTGATCGTTTGGTATATTGCTTGTTTCTGCTTGAAATCCCAAAGCCCCGATAATCTCCAGCCCTGATGATTTGCCTCACAATGTGCCACTGCTCTACTAACACTGGTGTTTTCACCCTTTGACTTCAGCTGCGCCCCAGTTTGTCATCCGCCCAAGGGACCAAATTGTGGCTCAAGGCCGCACTGCCACCTTCCCGTGTGAAACCAAAGGAAACCCTCAGCCTGCTGTCTTCTGGCAGAGGGAAGGAAGTCAGGTAAGAGCAAACAATCTCACACAGCTCAAAGTGAAGAAACCATTTCTCTTTTTATTGCATTTTTTTCTGGCATGTGGAAATACACTTGTCTCTTAGTTGGCAGCTTTTATTGTCTACTGTGCGTCGGTACTTTGTTTGGTGGTTGTATGCACAATTGTTGCCCTGCATATATACACACACACACACACACACACACATTCACTATCTGTCATCAGTATCTTTACTACAGACACAGAAACACCTTTGTTCTCAGGAGCCGCCAAAAGACAGTGTGCCTGGCAAAGTGCTAATCGGTTTCCCGTGACCCTTCACTGATAAGAACGATCCTATCCCTCACTCAAGCAGATAACCCATTCAAATACCTGGGTGTCCTCACAACGCTCAACAACAGTGCCAATTAGGAGCCTGTTGGGGCTTGTAGATGAGCCAGAGATATGATTCAGCTCTGGCTAAGGTTCAAACACACACACACACACAAACACACACAGAGCCTGCGGGCTTACAGTTACAGCAAAGTTCTCTTTAAAAGAGTGAACAGTAGTGAGACACATGCTTACATGTTCACACAAACATTTGGCATAATACTCACCCACGTTACCCCTCACCAATGTGTGACCTAAAGCCTATGACTCAAAAACACTGAGTAATTCTTGAACTTTGAGCACATTTGTATCCGGCTTGTGTCTCACATTGTTATTAAAGATGAGCCTTTTGAAATGAATGCACAACAAACACTTTTGGTACAAGCAGTTGCACGTCCTCCTCGCCATCCCCGCACTCATGTCTGTCCTCGTGTTTAGCGATGCTTTCTCCTGCTCACCCACACTGGCATACAAAAGGTATGAAGGTATTTGTTGAAAGAACAAATTAAAGCTAATTTAGTGCAGTAATTAAATGACAGAAAGGCCTTTTTTTCTCACACTTGAGCATAATGGAGTGTACATCTCTCATGAGCTGGAGATGCGTAGAGCCTAATTTAAAAAAAAACTGCATAATTTTTCGCATTTAAGGGATTAGGTGTAATTAAATCCAGCTCATGTATTTGCTTGTTACCTTTGAGGATCATACGTAAAAAAGGGATAGAAAAAAGGACAGAGCTTGCATGGAGTGGTTAAATAGTACAGATGATGTTTTGTCAGCGTGATTGGACCTCTGATCCTGTAAATTTACTCTGGCTAATATGAGATTGTTTATGTCCTCTTTAATGTGTCATATTCAGCATAAGATTAATAAAAAGGGGAGCTCTTTGTTGGTAAGAGAGCAGCTCAAAACTGCAAAGTAATTAAAGCAGAAAGAAAAGCGGTAAGTAACCAAGGGCCTCATGTGTTAACCTGTGCATAGAATCAAAACTAAATATTTGTGTATGCACAAATGAGGAAATGTGTGTAAAAATTGTCTAGATTTATTAAACCTTGCATACGCCTGTCTGTTTGCAACTTTTTTTTCTAAATTTTAAAACACATTTTATCTTTTCCTGTTGTCCTCTCACAGTGCGAGGACAATTAAAGTCATGCATCCATCAGTATTACACACAGGTAGCAGCGCAGTTTTTATCTGTTAACAGCGATCAGATTGACTGAAATACCTGCCAAAATGATCGTGACAATCAGTGAACCCCCTCGTCCTGTAATATCATTTGAAAATGGAAGTTTGATACCTGAACATGTTGTGTTTAAATTGATACATGAACACATTTTGATTATTGAAGTTTTGCTACAGTGAACTTTGCCTGAATTAAATTGAGGACTCATGGTGAGGATATGTATTCTAACTATTGTGTGAGAGCTGTCACTGACTTTATTTTTAGGCTTTTGTCATTTAAACATGTGACGGTGGTGAAGACACATCGGGTCAAGTGTTGAGGAGACAGGAGAAGGCAGCATTTGTGTGTGTGTTGTTCAGCAGAGTGCGTGGTGTATGTAAAACTGTTGTGTTCACTGCAGCAATTTGACCACCTACGTGAAAACTAAAATCATTCTTGCTGATTAATGCACCTCCCGACCTATCTTTACATTATTTTGGCATATATAGTGAGTTTCAGTATTCTATAGTATGGCACTGCTAAACGACGGAGTTTGCGGGACAGCCCGCACATTTTCACATCATGTTGATTTTTATACATGCCGGCGTGTGCAGTAAAAACATAGCATTTTAGTACATGCACATGGTTTATACATGAGGCCACAAGTCATGAGTTTCTGAGGTTGGTCAACCAAATGCCAGATGATTTGAAACTTTTGGTAAGGTGGCTGTGATAGTCTGATCAGTACACAGTCCGTGTGAGTTTGGTTTGTAGTGCTGTGTGTGACTGTTTTGTTATTTTTCCAGGAACAAGTTACTGGTTCCACGCTTTCATTAATTGTCTCTTTGTCCCTCTCTCTGCAGAATTTGCTCTTTCCCAACCAACCTCAGCAACCCAACAGTCGCTTCTCGGTGTCACCCAGCGGAGACCTCACCATCTCATCTGTGCAGCGCGCAGATGCTGGTTACTATATCTGCCAGGCCCTGACTGTTGCAGGCAGTATCCTCGCCAAGGCTCAACTGGAGGTCACAGATGGTGAGGGAAAACTGAAGCTGAACTTTATCCATGCCAGCACACTAGCACACACCATAGAACCAATGTAAATGTGGGAAGTTTGTGCATGTGTGCACAAGTGTAGTTATAATTTGCATCGATTGATTTCTTGATTCTCTCCCACATACATTTAACTATTCACTTCTCAACAAACAAATGATTTACACTGGCATCAGTGACCTCTGACTCAGATTTTAATGGTTTTACTGTTTTCTTGTCTCAATGAGTTTATCTGAAAAATTTGGCCTTTAATACCCTTAAAGCTCCGATTATGCATTATTTCCATGTGTGGAAATAAATTCAGCTTTGGTTTGTGAAATGCAAGTATGCCAGTGACCTTCATTTACTGTTTTAGCAGCGCACTCTTTGTTTCTCTTTTTCTTTCTCACACAATTTAATTAAAATTTTCTACTTTTCCTTTCAGAGAGGAAACAAAGCATTGCCCTTGAGTTTCTTCAAGTTTAATGATCAGCGTTTGGGTGTGTGGGCGAAGTGCAGGCATATGTGTGAGGGAGGGAGCGGGAGAAGGAGACAGTAAAAGAGGGGGGGTGCATGATTAAGTGAGTGAGTGACATTGGTTTTCTGTGGAATGAATTATGTGGTCCTGCGAGGTGTGGGAGCATCTAATCTGCTCAGCTGTTGTGATGGCAAGATAGACAGCCGTTCATATGTCTGCTGAAGTACCTGCTAGCAGAAAGATTAAAATCACTGCAGGACACTTTTTCTGAACACTTTGTCTGAGGCAAAACAGTTCTATTGCAAAAAGATAATCAATATGTATTTCAGTTACCGGCAGTAATATATATTTAGTCAATTTTACAGCCAAATGCTCTGGCCTGAAAACAATTAACTATTTTATTTTGAATTTTCCCTTGTTGTTTTTCAGCTGAAATCAGGTTTTCTAGGGTGTTAGTTGGATCTAAAACAAAAGGAGTGAAAGGAGGAAATAGTACAGGAGGGCCAGGGTGAGGTCATGGCCACACCTGCCACAGTCTTCATGTGATTTATACCCCAAGCTCTGACAACAGTCTGTAGAGTTCAAGGAGATCTGTAATGAGAAATTCCTGATCCACAGACCCAAGGCCTTTGTTGAACCTTGCCTCCTCCCTCTGTCACTCCTACATGCCATCAGCATACACATCAGGGACATCAGTTTCCTGATCTTAGCAATCTTTTCTTCAGTCTAAACTACTCAAAGCTTAGTCGTCTGTTAGGACAACACTGTAGTAATAAACTTCACTCGAAACATCCATTATCAAACAGATACGCACTGTGACAGTGAAGTAAAATGCTTTATTCTTGCTCATAGTTTTGATGTAAATCTTTAGGTGAAGGCAGCGGCTGGCAGAAAACCTCCTGGGTGTTTTTAATGAGATAAGATAAACTGCAGCACAGTGAATCCCTGGCCAGTAGCAGGTGTTTCAAATTCTACTTTGGCTTCGTTCCTGATTTACATTATAACTTTTGATACATAGAACTGAATTTGGCCCGAATGTAAACATTCCAGAGGACTGAAACAATAAGTGAAACATAATTAGTGAAACTTATGACACTTGGCTTGTGCAGGTTAATATATCGGGTTTCTGCCCGGATTTTTTCTTTCTGTCTTGGGTGACCCAAAGGGAGAGTGCAAAAAGTGCATTACTTGGATTCACTTCCTTTTGTCAGATGAAGCTGCTCGAGAGAAAATAGGGGTGAAAATGAGGGTGTGATAATGTGTTGAAAGGTTACAGAGGTAGACTAGGTAATTAGCCCCTGCAGGTCTGCCATCATTAATCTATACCTTCTAATTAATGTGGGTTCTGTGATGCCAGGGGGACTCCACATTATTCAACTTTAAATATATAAACTGTCTGTGTGCTACAGTGCTAACTCTCTTTGAGATCACCTCTGACATACCCACTATTTCACAGAAGGAACCCACAGGCTTTTTTTTTTTTTTTTTTTTTTTGGCACATTATAACAAATGAATTAGCTTGCATAAATGGAATTCATCGCAGCATTAGCATTCATCTAATGTGAAACAAGAACATAAAA
>JAPQLA010000023.1:21053108-21064599 GCA_029822935.1 Naso vlamingii | reverse complement strand
TTACAATAATTCTTATGATAGTAAGCATACAAAATGAAGTGGGCAAAGAAAGAATAAAAAGGATAAGCAAGTAATCATAATAAACAGCTTGCAAGAGGAAGGAAGGAAGAAAAATTTCAAGCCAGTTTATTTGCAACAACCAGTTTCAAAGAAAAATCATGCAGTACAGGCCACTGCGATTCTGACCTTCCACCCCAGGACATTCAGAGATTCACAAGTTCTATTTAGACTCAAATGAGTTTCATATGTGGGGTTAAATGCAATTAATGTTCAGTTATTTCATTCATTTAGTTAAATGTTTAAAATATAGTAAAACTGCAGTCAAAAATAATGGAGCACAGAAGCAGTATGATGTAATAATGCTTGCTTACTACCATCATGACATGTTTCTCCTCTGAATACCTCAGTGGTAGAAGAATCCAGCATCTCGAAAGAACAAGACAGTGCTTGCCGATTTGAGCAACAGCGTGCATTTCTGTGTGTAATAACAGGGTTCAGCTCTGTTTTCTCTGCAGCTAATTACTGTACCACTGTACATCTGGAGTGAAGGATCAGTGTATATGAGCCAGATACACACACTCATTCACACTTGCACAGGCTTTCACACAAAAGCTCATATACAGATGGCCGCAGATCAAACTATCTGCTGATCCTGTCTTCTATGGGATGACTTCATGACTTGAAAATAAATGACAGGGGAAAAAACCCAACGTTCGAGCAGTCTCCTGCTGCTACTCGCTCCTAGACACACAGATGGTTTCAGATTAATCTATTTGCTGAGTTCCAGAGTGGGGGAAAAAATCATAATTGCATTGTTTCATAGAGGATAAAGCGAAGCAGACAGACAGACAGAGTGGAAGATTTATAGCAGCAGATTGTTCCCCACCTCTAAATCTCAAGTAGTTGTAAAATCTGCCAGTTCTTTTTCAACTTCTTTTACTCCGCTATACACTAATTACATGATGTTTTAAAATCAGCTGACACATTTTTAACACATAATTCAGTAAAGTGAATGCAACAGACGCTCTAACATACTCCACTGTAGCTACAAAGTAAATGAAGCTTCTTTAAGTGTTGCTGTGTGTCTGTCTCTTTGGCCCAGTAGGTGCTCTGTCCTCTCACTCCCATTTCCAATCTGGGAGAGTCATCTGCTTTAATGGGCTATCTGGCAAATGAAGACTCCTGTGCACTGTAAATCTGAGGCTGCTCTTAATGGCAGCAGATTAAAACAGTTATGTCCTATGGAGTGTGCACTGACAAATTTCTTTAATGAACATTTTCTTTATGGCCGGTATTATTTCAACGTGTATAAGCACAGCTATGAGGAAGTGAAGCCTGACTACCTCCATAATTCCACTCAGCGCCATCATATAACAAATTCTTGAGAAAGCTGCACAAGGTCACACAGCTCTAAACTTTGTTTATATGAATTTCTCATAAAATATTTTATGCTTATGCCATGTGGTATTTCCTCTTTATTCTCTGACCTTTCTACATTTATGAAAACATAGTTCACATACCCTGATTGCAGCCCTGTTATTGTCCATATGTTTTTTAATTTCACTTCTCATTGAGCTATCAAATAAATGACCTCAAATCTAGATGATCAGACTATTATTTAATTGTGACTGACAGAAAATTAATTGGCAAATATTTTGATAATTGATGGATCATTCTGATCTTTTAGCCACACATTCTTAGCTTCTTCTAACTGAGGATTTGCTCCTTTCCTTTGTCATATATGAGTAAACTAAATGTCTTTCTGTTCTGGGATGTTTGTCACATAAAACAAGTAATTCTAATCTGAAGCCTTGGACTCTGGCAAGTTCTGATGAGTATTTTTCAATATTTTTATTTTTTGTACAAATGTTTAATCAAATGACTGAGAATAGAAATTTAGTAAATGTTATTTGCAGCAAGAGACAAGACTAAAGATTTCATGTAACGCGTCATACATCAAGTGTGTGAACGATTGTGCAGTCAACATCTCCTCTTTCATCAGGTATGAGAGTGATGGCTGGGGTCCGCCCATGCCCGTGCAGACCTATCTTCACCAGGGCATGGAGGACGAGTTGGAGGAAGAAGAGGAGAGGGTTCCCACTCCGCCCATCCGAGGGGTTGCCTCCTCCCCGGCTGCTGTGTCCTTCGGACAGCAGTCCACAGCCACTCTGACCCCTTCTCCACGGGACGAGATGCAGCCGATGCTTCAGGCCCATTTGGATGAGCTGACCAGAGCGTACCAAATGGACATGGCAAAACAGACATGGTAAACACATTTTTCACCCTTTTGCTTGTGCCCTAGTCTTACTTATAGTTTGAAAAAAATATCATTGTGAAATATGTCTTAGAAAATATGGAATTTTCTCATCTCTTTCTCATGTATTTATCTGTCTATTGTAGTGAATAATATATGCCTTTGTTGTTTATTTAAAAATGCTTACCATACATTCTGTTGCTGCCAGGATTTATTTCGGTCCTGGGCTATTCTTTATGTCAAATGTGTGTGCAGTAGAGATAAACCCATTAATCATTTCATTTTAATGGGCCCATGCTACCATTTAGACAACTACTGTATTTTGCTCACTCTAAGAGACACAATTTTTTACCCACGGTTGTTTACTCCCCTCACACCCATACAGCACATTCCATTGTTGTTGTGCTCATGCAAGTCAGATGAAGGCCATGCTTCATGCTGTCAGCAACGCCGAGAGAATGAGAGACTGAAGAAGGGGGGAGACAGGGAAGCCTTGTCAGGAAGGAGATGTCATGTTACCCAGTAATGACTATGTTGGTTAGAGAGCATCTCTGACAACACCAGAGGGCCAGTAATTACAACCAATTCCCACTGCAAAACGCGTCAAAGACATTGCACTCCTCAAACAAACGCGGCTGTCAGCAGAGCAGGCTGCCACTGAGGTGACAGCCATGTGTCGACAGGCCTGGAGAGCGTGCCTTTGTACCGTCTACAGCAGTAATTAGTGGGTCATTGTGTTAGCATGCAAGCAGCACCATGGAATTAGTGGAATTGTCCAAATTTATTCAGCACTTCACATATGAATGAGGTCTCTAAAATAAGCTCTACTCTTCCATATGTATCCTTTTTTTTGCCATATTGTGGCCTATAAACTACTGAGAGTTTGCATTATTCTCTTTATGATCATCATTACTTCATGCATTCTGCATGTTCATTTCAATAGAATTTAATAGAATGTATGTGTGATATGTCGGCTGTGATCTCCGTTCCTCCCCAGGCACATGCAGGCAGGCTCACTTCCTCCCCAGGCTCCAGCTCCTCCAGTGGGCTACGTGTCGAGCACAATGGTTTCTGATCTGGAGACGGACCTGCCTGATGAGGATGAAGAGGAGGAGGAAGAGGAGGAGGATGAAGGCTATGGAGCCAGGCATCCCCGTGGTATTGAGCACACACCAGGGTCGAGCATGGACAACCTGGACAGCTCTTTAACAGGTAAGACTGTTTCTGCTTCTCCTCGTTGATGCACACACATTTGTTTTGTCTTTTAGTTTATTTTGTGTGACATGTTTATAATTGCACGATTAAGCTCAATTAGTGTTTTAAAAGTGGATTAATCAATGTTAAATTTTAGTTAAAATCAAAATAACTACATTCTAATGATTCTGAATTGGTAAACACTGAATTCCCATTGTTGTCGCATCTTGTCTTACAGTGCATGGATTGTTGTTCGTGACATGTTCTTAATCAGTCTGCCTTGCGTGCATTTTTATGTGAACATGCTTACTGAGTGTCCCCTAATCAAGTTTTTGGAGCACTTTTGGCAGACTCCGGGGTATTATAATTATCATTTCCAAAAGGAGATAAGAAAGTCCATGAATTTTAAACAGAATAGTGAGAGGGAAATTAAAAGGAGGGAGAGGCATGGCGAGCAGAGTGACTGTGATTTAACTCGCACACGGCACCGGAGCCAGCGCCACCCATATCTTCCCGAGGAGATTTGAAATAAATTTCACGTGCAGCATATTCCATTCCAGGCTAGAGGCACCATTTCCATTTTTACAACTCACTGAAAACTTTTACGGCCGTCTGTCAGGGGGGACATATGAAGGGCAGGACATCTCAGCGGCAGAGCTGGGCTTTGGACAGCTGCTCTCACACTGACCAGACCACACCATCCCTCTTAAAACTGGAGAGTAGAACATGAGGGATATTAAAAAAAAATGTGTGTCATTTGGCAATCATGCACTATAAGGTCGAATTGTGATGCAAAATGGTGGTGGGGTGTAGCCTGTGATAACTGTGTGTCTATCAAGTCTTTCAATAAAATCTGTTAATCCTAAAAAATAAAATTCATATTGGGGAATTAATGGGCGGAAAGATACAGCGAGTGAGCAGAATGTGAAGGTAGAGGAGCCGAGCCAGCTGACGGCACCGCTTGTTGGTCCTCCTGTCAGTGGAAGCTCGAAAGAGTAGTTTTCCATGGGATGATGGAACAGTGGTTTTGGTTACGCTGACACATGCTACTGCTGATGTATTTGGAGGAATATAAAGCAGCAACTGGGCCCTAATCTACTGCATCTCTCCTCCACTGTATTAGTCTGAAGACAGCACTATTTCTTCTTATCTCTGCAAGTCTGCCTCGCACCCAAACCGTTTGACAACAAAGACACGGTCCCAGCTCCGGGGTTAGCAGGAGGAAGAGGAGGAGGACCGGGGGGGCCCACTGAGATTTATCATGGCCACCATTTTGAAGCTGCAAAAATAGGGGAGGGTGGGAGTGAGAATCCTTTAGAGCCACACTGGATAGATTTGTCATTGTTTTTAACAGTATGGAAATAGGTCTGTTTTTTATAATATTACAGCAAAGGCCAGTAAATCGTATTTCACTGGTGCCCCAGAAAAAAACGCCAGCCTTCTCCTCAGGGACCATTTTTCACCAGTGGACTGTCTGCACTGGCTTTCTAATGTGTTACTCTCTGCTCTGGTTATACAACACAGGAACAGAAAAGCCATGTTATGCTTGAGCCGGAGAGATGAGGTGAATACATGGGTAATACCTGGCTTTGTGTGTTGGTGATCTAGATCATGCGTAGTGCTGGGTATCGTTCATAAAAATTTGATATTGGTACCGGTGCCGATACCTTGACTTTGATACCAGTTTCCGAACAATAATTTTTTCCATACCAATTTTATCTAATCTGTTTTAACAAAAGATTACGTTACACATACTCATCATCAGTCCTCTCTCTCTGTGTAATCTGGTGTTTCTCCTGTAAAACACAAGAGTACAGCCTATCGACAATACTATTAGATCTTGGCGCAACAAGCACGCTACATGCATAGTGGCTCACTGATGCTGATAAGATGAACTCTTTTGGTCATTCAATACCAAATTACAACACCTGATATTTTTCGATACTCAATGGTATTGAGGCAGTTCAGTTGGTACCATAAAAGTATTGATGTTCGATACCCAGCCTTAGTCATGTGAAGATGAGATGTGGTGTCAGCGAGGCTGGTAGACCCACAATGAGCTGAAAGCTGGACTGTTCTGAGTGATTACTATCCCATAAAGCCTTGCCAGGTTTGTGAGCAGCAGGGTCATTCCTCCTGATGGCAGGTAGAGACACCTGCTCTTCAGGAGAAATGATTTTCCTGCTTAACGACATGCAGATTAGGGTTTCTCTGCATAAAAATCAGTTCTGCTGGCAGGAAAGACCTGAGCTGGGTTTTACTGCCCCCCCAGCTATCTCTCGTTTACTGGCCTTGCTCCATCAGTGTGTGGAGCACAGGAGGTGTTGGCTGGTGAATCTTAGAGTACATGACTTGGCCCATTGCTCTGGTTCAAGACGTGATAAAATGACAGAGCCGTAGTGCAAACCTTTGTCTGAAGCTGCAGAAAAAAAAATCCACATTCCTAAGGCAAAAAGAAAACTAGATTGAATTTTTATCAAATTATGTTACAATGATCACAGTTTGATTGGACTGCTATTTCTGAGAATAGAAGTGCTCCAGAGGTTCAGCAGCAGAAAGTGGCAGTTAGTGCAACTGAAAAGTCATTCTGTGATGTGATTTGCTGAGGCAGTGTTCCTTCACTGAGCCGGAGGAGTAGGAAGCCTCAATGCTTTGGCTGGCACTGCCTAGACTTCAATATCTGCTCTATTCTTTGTGGGAGGATTGGACCCAGCGGAATTGCTGTCTTTCTTTCTGGGAGAAAAAACTCTCAGAAAAGAATTTCAAAGAAAATAGCTCAACAAGATGGAGGGCTCGAAGTAGTTACTGCCTTGGATTTCAGTTAGCGCTGTAAAAATGGGTTGTGTAAGGAGTTCTCTACCTTATGCAAGCTTATATTTTATAGAAGTTTCCATTAATCTGAGAGGATTTTACTGCATCAGAAATGAAAGCTGTTGCAACTTTAGCTATCGAAGGTGCAATTCCCTACAGTCACGTCCAGTGACTGAGTAACCACCTCGTTGAAGCGTATGGTGAGAGATGAAGAGACTCAAAGATGGAGAAGTTGGAAAGCTCTTTGAAGAGGTTTTCTAGTGTATCCCAACAAATAAACTGCAATTGCACGACTGTGTTTTATGTATAATTTTAAATGTGTCATATTGTTTTGCACATGGGAGCACAGTTCCAGAGACCAGCCTCTTATTCCTGTAGCTGTCATACAGTATATGTGAGTTGTATTCATTTGAATTTCTCAACTCTGCCAGCAGCTCTGGCCAGGATTATGCTACCTTTTGTATCATACTGACCTTTTAATAAATCCTGCTGCTAACTTTTGTCCCCATTGCACCTTTTTACAACCTTTACCCTCACACCTCCTCAGTTCTCTGTTTCACCAGTCTGTTCAATCACATCACTCCTGTGTTCTGTGTGAGGGAGGGATAGAGTGTGTGAGCAGAGCACTTGGGTTTGTGCCACTTGAGCAAAGTCTGCCAAAGCAGTCCCACTGAAAGCTGTCACATTAGCCGACTGTTCTCTGTGTTTTTTTTTCTTGCCAAAGTGGCATATTTTTATTGGCATACTAATACTTTTTATACTTAAAGTGCTTGCCTGGCTTTTTATGTGAAGGGAAAATCAAAGTATAAAGAAATACCTACGTTAGCACAGATCATAAGCTTTAAATGAAAAGTCTAAAGATATGTGCACATCTTCCACATGTCTGCGCTTTCTGTCCTGTCAAATTCTCAATTATATTTCAGTGTTTGTGACATGTTAAGCAGGGTGTTGATTCAATCTAGCTTCTTTTAATCATCTTCAGAGTAACATATATGAGAACGTATATGAGTACAGGTGTATAAGCTAATGTAGCTATTGGAGACACGAGTTCATTTTGTGTTCAGATTCCTTCTTTTCTGAGAAATATAGCACCTGTCAGACATAGGAGGCTGTGCATTTTAAAAAGGACTAAATAAAGTGTGTGCATACCACCAGGTGTTTGATTCAATACAGTGATTTGTGAGATGCTTCATCTGTGTCACCTGAGGCAGTTTTGTAGCTGATGCTCCGCACAGGTGTGCTCATTGTTCTATATCAAAAGAAAAGTAAAATCAGTTGATGTTGGTCCTGCTGTTCCACTGTGTACTGTGTGTGTGAGTACTTGTGTGCAGCTTTGTGTGTGTGTGTGTGTGTGTGTGCAATTTTGCATGTGTTTGTACTACATAAAGGGGACAGGCTAGAACAGAATGACTACACAAAAGCACTCACCTGCAAGAACAGAAATGCCCTGCAGCAAATAGAAAATCATTTAAGTGCGTGGTCTCAATATTAGCTTCTTTTTATAAGATCACTCAACACGTTGATCCATCCAAATGTAAAATCACAGCGCGGATGTTTGAAATGTCAGATCATGATATGTCCATAAAGGTTATGGCCACTGAACTGAAGATTATGAACACCATTTCGTTGGATTTGAGTGTTTTCACATTAAAAGGAGTATTTACTCATGCACAAAATCTAACACACACACATGCTAAAACCTGTGGTGTTCCATAGGGTCCATGGTGAATGGGTGGGGCTCAGCCTCAGAGGATGACCGTAATTTCTCCAGCCATAGGTCCAGTTTGGGCAGTTCATCTGATGGCTCCATCTTTACCCACTGCAGCTTTGCCCAGGCCCTGGTGGCCGCTGCAGACAAGGCAGGCTATCGCCTCGAGGGCACTAGCCTCAGCAAGAGAGGTTGGTGTGTGGGGACCAGCTACCCACTGCTGGACTGGAACTTCTACCAGTGGCAGATGATTTGTTTCTTTCTGCTCTGATTCTTCCTCCTGTCACCCACTGGCTGATTTTTTTTTTCACTCAGAATAATTCCTCAGGTTTTCCTCTCTGCTGCTTGTGATTGCTGTGCCGATGTTGTGCATGGCCCCTGTTGTACATGGCTGAACTGCGGATATCTCCCTGTCCTAACTTATACACAGCTCCTCTACAAATTGTCTTGCTTTGCACTTGGGTTCCATGAGTAATAACTGGGTGATATGTAAACTTGCAACCTTTTACAGTCTTCTACTAAAGAGCTTCTTTTCTAATGAAAGCCCTTTGTTTTCTAATGGGTTTTCAGATCTTGAATGATAACCTCTCACTTTTCTTGATGACCACCTCAGCTTCACAGTCTATGTGTTGGCTCCCCCATGTCTTTATTAACCAGCTGTCCTGTGGTCCTGTGTCCCTTTTGCAGGTAAAGGCTTGTCCCACAGGCCTCGACCCAGCAGTCCATTCTCAACAGATGGCAGCACAGTCGGCACACACAGCTTGGGCCACCAGAGGGCAACCAGACCCACACGCAAACCCCGCAGCCAGGGCACAGCACCCCACCGGAGAGATGCTGGTGCAGACGGTGAGGCAACAACTGAAAACACATTTTAAATAGTCTATGTGGAAAGTTCCTTAAAACATCGGTTGTTGTTTCCCCTTGGCACAGACCTACCTCCTCCCCCTGAGCCTCCTCCCTGTCAGGGGCAGGGTCGTATTCAGGGGGCCCGCAGCATAGGCAGCATGATACCCCCTACAGATAGGAAGGCTTCATCTCTGGAGCGCCCGCCCATGTCAGCAGCCCTGTCTGGGCCGGATGACATGAAAAGCTCCATTGACAAACAGACACGCACTTCTCTGGATCATCATCGCCAGGCTCAAGAAAGGCTGGGATCCATGGACCGAGCTGATGATGGGCGCAGAGGACACAAAACAGGTACACTTGAAATATGACTAACCTCTGTATCCGTGCAAAAGTGCTGCAAAAGATAAAAGTATTGGATGTTTTCATGACCAAAAGTATTGCACAACTGGAAATTTTGGACTGCTTGTAGTTAAGGAATAAAGTTAGGAGATCAGCAAACATATTCTGATTCATCCTTTGGCAATCCATCCAGTGGTTGTGAAAATTTAATCTGCACCAGATGTTAAACTGATAGATGGTGGATTGATGACTGACATCTTCAGTAACACATTACAACATCTCCATTATGCTGCCAGCAGGTTTATGAAAAGTTGAGAGATCCTAATGACATATCTTTATTGTTTTTATAAGGCTTTACATAAGCACCTACCTGATTTATTTTAAAAAATGATGGGGGGTTGTGTGTGATATGTTCCAGCTCAGCACCATTTGCCAAACAAATATGTCTTTTATCTGTGTTTACAGTATAAAAGTTGTATTATTTTTGAAAAGAGATAATTTGTTGCATTTACAAAGAAAAGAAAACAAGGACACGGGAGCTGCTGCTGTGGCTTTGCATTTGTTTTTTTTTCTCTAAGTTCTTGTGTTGAAGTTAGCTTTCATGCGGCGAGACTGGGCTCCCATGAACAGATTGCACTGTCTGCCACTTGCTCTGGTTTCCAGAATGCCCCCCTCAGCCTTCCCTCAGCCTCCCCAATGCCCCTGAAACTGTTGCCAATATGTGCCTGCTCCGCTCCAAGTGAGGCAGGAGGCCCGAGCAACTGAAATGCACTCTAATCGCTTCGGCTTTCTTTTCTCACACAACCAGCAGCCACTCTACACCCCATCTGTGTGTGCTTGTGTGTGTTTGTGTTTGTGTTTGTTAGAGTGTGTTCACGAGTATGTGTGTGCTTGCATGTGTGTTTGCGACCATTAGAGATTTCCATGCTGTGCGCCCCGCTCTCGTTGTGCCAGGAGTTTCTCAGACAGTTAATCTGAGGCTGTGAGACAAAGACAGGTGCCACAATCAGCATCTTTACAAAAAACCCCATCGGTGAATTCCCATATGTGTCAGAATGCTGACACATTCACAGCAGAATCTACTCAGGTCAGGGCAGGCTCCATTACAGTCATTAGCGGAGCGGTGGGGAGTAGTTTGATGAGACTTCATGCAATGACTGTAACTGCTGAGGGTCAATGTTATGCTGCCCTGCAGCAGGGGGTGCCACAGCAGCCAGTGGTCCCTCCGTTATTGTATTTACCCCCTCATAAGGCTGGTAGCTGCAAGGCCATGTGTGAGGCTGAGAGTCCTCTCTGTGGCACGCCCTGGCATCGCGTGTTGGCACGGCCACTCTGCAGATGTCAGGAGGAGGGGGGGGGTGTAAAGTTCTCTTTGTCTCCATGCATCAGATGTTAGATTTGTGCTGCTGCAACAATAAAAGTCACATGTTGTGTCAAACCTACAGTATGCTTTTGATCCCTCTTGCGTTCTCAGAGGACGGGTGCCTGCCATACAATAAACCATCCTTCCCCTCCCCTGGTGGCCACAGCTCCTCCGGCACAGCCTCCTCCAAGGGCTCAACGGGGCCACGCAAGACCGATGGGCCACGACAGCCACAACAGTGGACCGCCACAGAGCACGCTGAATTCCTGGGGACCAATGGACAGTACACGGGAGAGTTATGTGAGTTGTTCTGTATACTGGTGTTTTACGATACAGACCAGTGCGTGCACTAGGGTTAAAAAAGTTTTGCAGTCCAACAGTTTTTAGCATAACATAAACAAAACCGCTTCCTGCCAAACAACAGTTTATCCATTCGCTAAGCACTTCTGTGGAGCACAGGTTGCCTCACAACTTGCTGCTTACTGCTGTTTTCTGAGTAATAGTTATTTCACACAGCCACAACCCTTTTTTACGTTTGTGTTTTGTTAAACAAGTGAAATGCATGCAATCACTGAGATTTAGAGATGTTGATAAGCATTTGAATTCTAGAGAGAGTTAGCTATTTTCCATTCTTTTAGCCTTTAGCTACCTTTTTTATTTTAGCTTTGTACAGTATCTTTGTTTAGCTGTATTTGTACATATGGGGAGGAAGTGGCTCAGTAGGTAAAGCGGGTCGTCTGCCAGTCAGAGGGTTGATGGTTTGATTCCTGGCTCTTCTGGTCTACATGTCGAAGTGTCCTTGGGCAAGATACTGAACCCCACATTGCTCCTGATGTGCAGGCTGGTTCATTGTAGAGAAGTAAAGCACTTTGAGTGGTTCAAAGACAAGAAAAGCGCCGTGTGAATACAGTCCATTTACCAAATATAGTATATCTAAAAATAATGAGACCTGAGAGTGGCATTATTCTTTTCATCT
>JAPQLA010000023.1:21000143-21011485 GCA_029822935.1 Naso vlamingii | reverse complement strand
TGTGTGTGTGTGTGTACTGTATAGTGGTGTATAAGATCTTAAGGCCAAATTTGCTCCTTTTTGTTGACAACTGTACTAGCGCTGAATAAACTAAAAGGCCACCTGGTGGTGTTTCGTAAGTCTCTTTTCCTTTTTTCCTCTCCACCTACCTGACTTCACTTTCTCATTCATGCTCTATACTGTCTCTCATACATTTCAATGCATGTTTAGCATATGCTTATTCATTTTCCCTCCCTTCTCCCTTCCATCTGATCCTACAGGTGCACCTTTCTCCCTCTATCATTCTCTCTTCCTCTGCTTCTGGCCACCGCCTGCAGACCAGCCTTGACCTCTTCGCCTGCTGCACATTTCTTAAATAACTGAGCACTTAGGGGAAATTACATTACCGGCTATAACAACAGTATGGAAATCAGCAGAGCAATTCGATTAGCAACAGAGTAGAGCTATAAGCCCCTCGCAGTGTGCTCCTTTTATTTCCTTCCTAAAACAGCTCTACTTTAACCTCAGATAAATCAAACACACAAACACACAGCCACTCTTAATCCTAATATTTCTTCAGGTTTTTGTGTGGAGACCTACAGAAAGGAGATACACAGAACAACTCTCAGGGGAGCTAACCCAGATATCAGATTTTACTTCCTTTTGCACTGCACATTCCCCTAGCTCCTACATTTCTTATCTCCACGGTTATTTTGTCGAGGACTGCATTATTGTGTTCGAGGGGAGTGTTTATTTTGGTTGTTGCCTACTTTTGGAAGTACACCACCAACGCCACCTACCTGGGCGGCTGTAAGTTGCCAGGTTGCTGTCACTGTTGCCATTTCCTGCAGTGCAGCAGTTGATGCTGCAGTCGTTGTGGTTGGAGCAGGAGTTGGGCCATGTGTCAGCAAGCCAGGGCTGAGTGGCAGATTCCCCAATGTTTAGCAAACCAGGCCTGTAAAAACATGGCAACAAATGGTTCACAATAGTAAGGGACTAAGCCAACACCACAATGACATTTAAGTGAATGAACTCAGACACCCACAGTAACATAATATTTGAAAGAGAAGATTATGTAGAGTTTTATTTATCCAGCAGCTCAGAGTAAGAAAAACAGCAATCTGACTTCAGTACATTTTCCCTTTTGGCCAAACACACACACACACAGGCCTACGAGCACATTAGAAAAAAGCCTTGCTAAATAAATTGTGTGTGCTTGACTTGCCCACAGCGGATGACACTTCCCCTGAGCCCTCATGAGCATTAGCGGTCTGCCTGGATTAGACAGCCAGATAAAATTCACTTCCAATGTTGCAAAATGTGCGTCCTGAACAGCAAATGAACCACAAACACTCCCCGAGTAGATTCCATGGTGTCACACAACATCTCCATCAATTAAAAGGGTTTTTTTTAGTCGTGCAGACAGAAAGAAAAGAAGCTATTTGGACCAGTCCTTCACATCACTCTCTTTCCATTTTCATGTGTTGATCCCATTTCCTCAGCTTTAATCCCAACACAATACAAGACTACCTGTTAAACGGGACTCTACTGTACAACCTTACCACTGACTGTTAAAAGAGATGAGAGTAAATAGACTCCTACTGCTCATGAACTGGATCATTCTAGCATACAAAGAGAGAGCAGGCTTCTCATCCAGGGCTATGCATTGTTTCAGTATTCACGTCTCCACAGAACGACTCTTAGTTTGCATATCCCAACACTGAATTAGCACTGAATTACATCTCCCCATTCCCTCTCAAATGACTCATTTCTTGGATTCATTTTGGGTAATGAACACATTTGTCTTGTACAGCCAAAAACAATCCCACAATAGCTCCTCAATCACCCCGACAGTTGTATGTTGCTACTGAATGGCTATTGTCTTTGTGCAGAGCTGACACAGCCATGCTGCACATGGGATTCAATCACTGAACTGTATAATATAATGAATATGGATTTACTGCTGATAGCTCCCAGCTAACTATTCATTAACACATGAACAACACTTACAGTTAGTGCTGTGTACATTCTGCACTCTTAGTAAAGAGAGGGCTACAAATTAACACGTGTCCTCTTTTTTGTCTATTTCCTAACAAACAGGAAAAGGCTGTATAGCAGCCTGCCACTCGGTGTACATACAAATGGGTGTTAGCAAGTTGATGAAGTGTTTACTAAGCTTATTTCTGAACATTCTCACTATTTGTGCACAATGCGCCATTCCACAACAAGAAGAGGTGTGGTGTTATTGCTGTTTGTGTGCTCGTATCTCCATGAATATTTTTGGGTGAAGCTATGGCACAGCCTTGTGGTTGGATGTGGTTCTCCACCATATAGGATGAGGATGGGCTCCTGGCGACTACATGGGGCTTTGTTCCTGTTATCGTAACCTGCTTACCTTACCCCTCCTCAGCTCACTGCTGCTTAACAAGTCACAGGACTCCCCCTAGTGTTTGCTTAAGGAAAGTACACTTGTTCACTCTACTTGTCTCTGAATTTAGGAGGGTTTCACATTCTGTTGCACTCGTAATTTAATTCTAATATTATTTCAATTAAAACAGTCCATTTAATAATGTGATTATCATACATTATGAACTCTTTGTAAAACCCAGAAATAAAGTCTTACCTTCCAGCGCTGCTTACACCTTCCCCACCTCTCTGATATGCCACTGAAAAGAGAAAAAGAATTTCCAACATGATTTCACCAAAATTACTAATACAATGATGTCACAATCCTTGCTTTTTTCATAGGAGTTCAACATGAAATTATTCAGTGTGTGTGTTATTGTATCAGTTCAAGTGAGCTTGTGAATGAATGCGTGTTGCATCATTTCAGCAGTCTCTCTCTCTCTCACACACGCGCACATACACACACAGAGCAACAGGAGCAGGAGGAGGATATGTAAGAGGCTTATGAAGAACAGAGATGCAGAGCTCTTTGGTTTTCTGGCTTGGGTTCAGTGTGTTTGAAGCTCCGCGTGCTGCAAGTTGGACTCTTTCAAGGAGCTCTAAGCTGCCGGTGTGTGAAGGAGAGATAAATTCCAACTTTAATTACAATCTTCCCTGAGAGGAGAGAAGGTGGAAGAGGGCTAGGTAGGGCCTTAGCTATGTCGATTCCCTGTCTCTTTTTCAAAACAGGAAGTGTGGCTTTGGTCTTTGCATGCAGCCCGAGAAGCCCCTAGATTAGCTCTCTCTAATGCAAACCAAAGCTCCACAATCTGATTCTAGATGAAAATCAGCATAACACACTGTAACATCCTGGTTTTACACTGGGTGCCAGGGCAGAGGTTTTCTTCTTAAAGCGACAGAAACGTTAAGGGAGGAATGTTTTTAACCTCAAAGATATCCAGCAGATCATGAAACAAGCTTGAAACTGCAAAATTATTCTATCTGATTGCAAGCCTCGAGGCAGATAGAAACAATACTGCTACTGTTGTGATACGACCTCTGCGCAGACTGGATCAGCCAGTCTAACCACAAACAAACTGTACAAGTACAGTGCTGCCTCTCTTACTCCTCTCCTTCTGCTTTTACTTTTACTTCCCGTTACCCAGTCCGTGTCTCACATTTGCCACTGCACTAAGCACTGCCACATCACCCGTCACACTGTCACACCTCTGGGGAACAAAGAACCTCAGGCGTATCAAAGTTCACAAGTGGAAAAGAAAAAAAAAAAAAAAAAGGAGAGGACTTTAAATACACACTTGCAGAGGGACAAAGATGCACAGGCACAAGAGAGCTTTTCTTTATCTGTTTTACACTGTCACTTCAATTCACAGATAACCTCCTTAGCTCCGCTGCTGCTTGCCTGTCTAATTGGTGTGCTTGGGTGCTGGTGGTGTGTCATTCTCTTAAATCCCATCTGAGGTTCCTAGCAGCCCTTTGATCAAGTTACCACCAGTTTTTAAGAGCGACCCAGTAGTGTGGCATGCCTCTATGGAAGTATGATGTTCTGACACCACCTTAAAATGTGGTGAAACAATTAATTTTTTGGGAAAATTGTTAAACTGTAACTATGACTGGTTTCTTTGACTCTTCCTTGTCTACAACCATTTACTCTCATCTATTGGCACTGTGGCTGTTTCAGAAGAAGGTTTGGTGATATGGACCAAAGATCATATCCTGTAAGTTGTATGACTGCATAGTGATACAGAGTATCTCTATTTTATGGGCTTAATGTTCAGTTGAAAGTCGAAGCCACATTTGAGATGCCACATGCAGTTTTACTAAATTAAGACTGTTGTTTAAAAAAAAAAAAGATAAATTACAAGGACGGGTTTTCTGTCCCTGTTTAAAAATATACAGCTGCCAAAACTGTGAATGAAACATCATATAAAACATCATACACAGGGCTGAGCACTTTGAACAGTCAAATCAAATATCACCATATTCATGACCATTTCCCAAATATAGTTATTGCAACAATAATGTTGTCGACTGTTGGTGCCCTCACAAAGTATTAATGAGATTTTGGATCAATATCATCATCAGCATTGTGGATAGAATGACTGAGTGGGTAAAGACAAAATATAAGAGTACCTAGACATCCTACTATTAATGCAATTTCAGAAACCTACATTAATTTACTCTTATGCAGCCTTTAACACCAGAAAAAGGCAACATTTTAGCCAAAAAAGGATTATCCAGTCTTTCTGACAATATTGATTGCTTATTTACTGTTCAGTGAATGAATTAAAATAGACTGTAGTGTAGAGCAAAACAAATAAATAAAAGTGCTTACCTGTTGGTGTGAAAGTAAAGGATGGCACTGTTGGGACAGGGGGGAAAAAAAAAAGGTAAATGATTCTGCATCAGCGCTGTCTGAAATGACCTCATGTAATGGAATGCGTATGCTTCATCACCACATTGTTTGTGCTAAAGAATGCAAATCCACAGAAAGTATCTTAGCTTGTATCCACACACTACTCGCGGCTCCCTAGCCTTTGATCCCCCCGGACATCCCCGGATCCCAACTGGGGAAAAGTGAGTGTTGAACCAGCTGCTGGTTCAAATCCTCGCCCAGACTGTCAGAGGCCTGCTGGGTTAGGGTCACACACGAGGGAAATATCTGTTGCTATCTCTACCACTCACATCATCACCTACACAGCTCAATAACTCACACTATGGCTTGGACGGGGCCCCCGTGCCAAACGTTAACCTTCTGTAGGCAGATTTAGAGTCAGCAGAGGCCGGTGTGGCCATCTTCTACTAAATTTATTTTGCTTGTTGTTTCCATCTTTGAAAAAGTGAAGAATGCTCCAATATTCACTGCAGTTGATGCAATATTGCACCATGCTGATACTCATCCACTGCACTGCATTAAATATGTGCATTTTATAAATGTAGTTTTCTCCTCTCTACAAACAGTGAGCATCTAAAAGGAAGGACACTGCTGTCGTTTTTTTATTTCCTCACATAATCCATTCATGCAATACCTGTGCCAACAAATGTCCTCTAAATGCCACAATCATCGTATCACGCTCAAATCTCTCTGCTGACTCTCAAACAAGTCTAAAGATATGAGCAGCTGGATGGCTTTTATCTGTTTGTTGAGACCCTTTGAAGAGAAGACAGGGTAACATTTGGCAGGCAAAACACTCTGACAAATGCAAACGTGATTAAACTACATTAAACAGGTTTGTATTCTCACACAAGATCAATCCCAGGCTAGATGAAGCTGTAACAGAGCAACACTCTGTTGAGTAATTATTTGGTTGCTGCAGTCTGATGCTTTTAGCTCATTTGCTTGGATTATTTCAGTTACAAGATTTTTTTGAGCACTTCGCCAGCATGGCATAATAAAATTTATATTACACAATGCTGTAATTTGCATAAGTTCTGATCAACACAGAAACACCATAAGGTTTGCGTGATTACTTTCGCTGCCACTGAAATAAGAAAATGCTATTGTTTTTTGTGTGTTTACAAGTATAAATTTGTAGTCTATTAGAGGCAAAAGTAGTGTGTACTGTAGCACAGAGATGCACACATACACAAGTCCCAATTCAACCTATTTCACCCTTAGTGCAGATTGTTGCTTCATGTGGTTGCAATTATACTCTTCAAAACATTCTTAGTAACCAGCTCCAACAAAGACTGTAGCCTTTGTGGTCCGGGTGCACGAGGAGGAGGAGGAAGAGGAGGGGGAGCACGTCTGCCTACTGTGCCTCTTTAGAGCTTTGTGAGTTATGTGAGTAAACATCAATACATGGAATCACACAAAGTCAGTCTAACCTCAGCCTGTACAGTCTTCTCTGTGGCCAGGCCACAGGTAAATGACTGCAGTCATTATGTCTTCAAAGTTACTTTTGTATCCGTGTGCTGAGGTCTCAGATAGCATATAATTTCTTTTCATAGCAACACTAATTATTTATATCTATATATTAAAACTGATGTGTTGAAAGTCTTAAATACAATAACATCAAGACATCATTTAAAATGTATTGCTCTCCAAGAGGAATGTTTAAGCTATAAGTCATAAAAAAAGCCACAGTTCTACTATTGCAGAGCAAACAGATTGCATAAAAGCTGGGAAAGACCACAGAGCTTAAGGAAAAACTTCCCACTACTAGTATGACTTTGTTCCCAACATAAATAGCCTGTGTTTTCTATGTGACAGCAACCATTAAGTCAGTCTATTGTCTGTGTGTGTCTCAAGGTTGGAGGATGGATCTCCTCTAACCCTGGCAGTCAGTGGTAAACCTGAGCCCAGGAGTTGGGACAGCACAGGTAGCGCTCACAGGCAGCAGCTGCACAGCCAAAGGCCACACATTAACCCAGCCAACACATAAATGAGACCCAGAAAGAAAGGCTAATAGCTCTCTTTATACTCCAACTATTGTAAGCAGAGGTCGGGCATGTCATGAACTCTGTCACTGCAACTCAAGTCAGGTAAGAAACACACTGGGTTACACTGTGGCTTCTCTAAAAGGGTTGAAATGCAACCAAAACACACATGGACAGGGATTCTTTGATTTAAAAAAAAAAAAATCCCATATGGAAAGGAGCATGGCTAAAGGTCCAGTGTGTATGATTTGCTGGCATCTAGCGGTGAGGATGCAGATTGCAATCAACTGAAAATTCCCCCTGCTCGCACTTACCCTCCCTGTAATTAGGAGAGCCTATGGTGGCGGTGATTACACAGTGAAAACAATTCTGAATATTATGTTCCACTTCTGCCATATTCTGTCAACACACCTACAACAATATGCCTAAACCTTACACACTGACTGCTCAATGCTCAACTACTCAATATCTAAAGGCCACTCTCTAAGAGGACAACAGGAGTTCATCAAGCATGTGAAAAAGTCAGCGTGTAGTTGATAAATAGGTATTATGGTAAAACGTTCTCTCTCCCAGCACTGTTAGAGTGGAGTGCTAAAATGGAAGTTGTTGGACCTCATAATATACTGAAAACACTCTTCACACACCCTTGCAGAATCAGCGTGACTGAAGTATGAAAAAGGAAAAGATGTCTTCATGCAGCACTCTCAGCAGGAGCTCACATCACATCTTAAAGTCCTCTACTGGAGAGTACTTTCAGTCAGACTTCACCTAGAGCGTTCTAAAAAGAAATCTTTCTGTGAGTGACAGGCAGGATGTGAGGAGGGTTGGTGGCACTTGAGATGAAGACGAGGGATCGTTTTGAAACAGTACCACATTAATATATACTGCACTGCATTTTCTCCCAAAATTTTGTTAGGGACAAATCTGCTTTACATACAAGTACATATTCCTGGTGATGTTTAAGATGTATTGTTGCACTCATGCACTGACCTTTGCGTATGCCTGCATAGCTGCTCGAGAGGCCGTTCCTCTTCTTTCGGTGTCTGTACAACCAGATGCTGAAGACCATGAGGATGATCCAGCAAGCAGCTCCTATGCCTGCTATAAAGGCTGGCTGCTTGACCACATCTGAGATCTGCTGGGACAGAGGGTTCTCCTGGCCCACACTCTCAGTCATTCGCCCAGATGCATCTGAGGACGTAGAAAGGGGGAATAATTATAGGAGACGTGACAGCGGGATTAGACAGAGTAGAAGGCACATGAAAATTTAGATAAGGCATATAAAATGAAAGCAGTTACCAATAAGACAACAGTGGAGAGAAGTGGAAAAGAAATACTTAAAAAGTACAACTCAAGATGAGAAAAAGCCTGGAATGGTTTAAAAAAAAAGAAAGAAAAAAAGTTTAAAATAAATGAATATATACATGAACATATCTCCAGACACACAAAAACGATTCTTCAACTCAGCTAGTGTGTATGAGGCTGGGTTGTGAAAATGGAGTCGTTTTCTCTCTTTGTTCAAAAGGCTTTTATCGCAAATCCCAGTCAACAATGGCAGGTGAGCAGACGAGAGCAGCCAAAGACATTCAAACACAGCCTGTGCGCCGCAAAAGCCTGATGGAACTGAGCTGGAAAACAAAGAGGGCATCACTTACAACGAGCAATGCTGGTTTCATACTCATAGATAAATCCAATGAGATCATCCCTCAAAACAGACACAACAGTAATTAGCAAACCGAGGCACATCTGTGAGAAGCTGAGGTGTGAAAGCCTTGAAGCCCTTTTTACTGTGAAATGTAGTGTAAAGGCACCGTCTGTACTGCAGCTCACAACAACCAGCTTTCAGTCTGTTTTTCTCATCTTCCTATTCTCTCTGTGCTTCTCCCTCATGCGTGATACATGAAAGACTTCTCTGAGTCGCCCCACCCCCTGCCATTCTGAAATTTCTTCATGTTCGTGTTACTTTGTCT
The DNA here is from genome assembly GCA_029822935.1 of Naso vlamingii. Lineage (NCBI taxonomy): Eukaryota > Metazoa > Chordata > Actinopteri > Acanthuriformes > Acanthuridae > Naso > Naso vlamingii. Next base: position 21,002,753 of record JAPQLA010000023.1, on the reverse strand, counting down.
TCATCTCTTTTTCTCAAGCCTTTCATGCTGCAGCCACTCTCCCTTACCAACTTTCTTAGCCAGAGGCAAAAAGACTTCCCCAATGAAACCAGCTCCCTGCGTTTACCCCTCCACATCCCTCCTTGTCTTTGTCTCAGTCTCTCAGTCCATGTCTCCATTCGACTGCCTGTCTTCTCAATTTGTGGCTCTGTCTGGCTGAGTGAACGCAGCACTGCCAATGTGACTAAGCAGCCCACAAGGGACTGCACAGGTATCTAGGTTGTGATGACGCATACAAGCTCAGAGTGTGACAAATGCATTTGGGTGAAGCGCTCGTCCCCAAGGCACATTGTTCCACTCTAGTGTTGGTACATGGCAACAATCACCACAGGAACTCTTCAAGGGAGAGAAATTGTATCAGTCACAGCCAGTGCTTCTTCATGCTCATCCCAGCCCACCCAATCACACACTTAAAACCAGATGGAGTTCTCTGTTTCTCTCTCTCTCTCTCTCTGCCTCATCCTGCTAGTTATGGCTCTTCCATCCTTTGCCTGTGTTGGCTAGCTCAGAGTTTGGGGAATAAAAACTGACAAAACATCTCAAAATATGTGTCCGTCTAGACTAAAAGGGCAAAAAACAAGAAATACATTATAACAACTAGCCCCAGTGCAGTCTGCAGTGTGTTTCTTGGCATTAATAGGATGTCACGTCTGAGCCTGAGTGCACGATTCATTATTGCCTTTGTTGTTTGAAGCGAAGCAGAAGCAGAAAACACTGCATCCTTGAATGAAGAGTGGAGCAGGGTGGGGCAGCCAGCTAACAGCTCTGCCACACAGGAATATAATGTGCTTGTGCTGATGACACTGCCAGCTACTGGAGGTGAAGGATATGCACAAAAACTGCAGAAATTCACTATCATTCAGACTCATCACACTCTTCATGGCAAGTGTGATGATGTCTGCATAACCGTAATCACCTAGATTACAGTTTTTAAGCATCACTTTTGATAATGACAGGGAAAGCATGCAGAGGCTTGAACATGTCCGTTACTACAAAGAAAGGTGTTACATAATTGTCTGTTTACTTGGCAAGAAGGTTGTGAGCACTGGATTAATGCCATAATTATTTGTCAGATGATTGAGTTTAATTCTGTGTGCAGGGATTGCCAGAAGACTAACACAGTGAAACACAGCAAATATATCCACTACTAGAAAACAAAATGATTACGTGACCTCAACTGAGAGACAAATAAAGGTTATTTCTACCCACCAAGCTGGAAGAAGGTGATATCACTCTTGACTCCAGGACCCGCACCGGTGCTGGCTGCTACCTCCACGCTGTAGCGGATCCCTGGGGCCAGACTGGGAATCAGCACGGATAAGGTTGAGCCGTCAACTGTACGGTTGATGTGGTACCTACTTTCATTCCCCAAGCACCAAATCTGCCATAACAGAGACAAAGTGAAGATTGAGGCGACATATGAGGGTTTATATGGCAACATTCAGTTTGGTAGCTGTCACCAGTCTGTGTCCTTGTGCAAGGTAATTGGTTGGTGCTGCTATTGCAGCGTTTCAGCGCACCGCGGGTATTGTGTTACATCTCTGAGGTAGGAAAACATTTAACAGCGTGACTTTATGTTTTACAGGCTGTGCTCGACATAGGGTCAATATTAACCGAGGTAGCCATAACATGTCTCAGTGTAGTCTTAAGCCCATGAAAAACAAATGGGGATCAGTAATCCCTCCCTTAACCCAATTTCAGCAGAAGCTAAGTGCTGTCACTGTCAGGGAGTAGTGCAGTCTGACTTAAACCAGGGTCACAAAGAGAAGTATGCATCACCTCAGCATGAGGCCTGGAGACCTCCACCTCCTGAACCCCTGACATTCTGCTTTCTTTACCCCCCAGCTCCTTTTACCAGTTAACCAGGTTAGCACAGACACGTGTGTGCTTATGCATGTGTTTGCACTTCTGTGATGAAACTGCAAAGCCCTGAAATTCTCTGTGTATCTTAAAAAATTGCATTGAGTGGAAGTGCCACTAGGGACCAGGCTCGCTAATAAGCAGGGAATGCACTCGAGCTGGACTTAAAAACCATGAAATTACTCAAAAGCCTATCACCAGAAAACATTTACCTGGAAAATTAACAGTGGCTTAACTTTTTACTGCCACCGCTTCATCCCCTTTTCCACGACAAACCTATATTCCCTGTGACACAAAAAAGGCTTCCTAATTAAAATACAGGACTTGTACAGCATAATGTATGGGAGGACAGCACTGTCCAAAGAGGAGTCATTACAAAAACAGCTTACATCCTCAAGTAAGGAAGAGGAAAAGGGGAATCAGAGGAAGGTGCTTTAGGTTGACGGATACATGATCAGACTCTCAGAGCGGAAAAATGACTAGGTCTGTCTCTTCATTGTTACACCCTTGTTCATTCTTATTTGTATGCCGACCTTCATTCTACTTCAGTACATTACACTATAACCTGCCTCTTCATGGATTTTCTACTAAATAATACTATATCTACAGTAGAGTAAAGTTTGATTTAGTTTATATCATAAGTGTTGAATTTTTGAAAGTCGTGAAAGGTCAAACTTATCAATTCTACTAAATACACAATCATCTGTAATC
>JAPQLA010000023.1:20984732-21000043 GCA_029822935.1 Naso vlamingii | reverse complement strand
GCCATTAGTGGGGAAAAAAGCTTAACTTAATTACCACAGAATTGCTCCTCACTTTTTTGGAATGCTACCAGATGTAAGAGTCTACTGTTGTCACCAGGTGGCACTGTTTCACAACTGTTTCCACCAGCTCCCCTATTTTTGACTCTTTCACTCCTGTGTTTCTGACATCACACAGAGGGGTGTACAAAAGTGTGCCTCAGCCGGGAATTCATTACCTTTTCATGTCTGTGCATTGTCTCTGTGTTTTCTGCTCTGTCTGCATCCCTGTTTGTGTCTCCTTTGTGTCTTTACAATAAGAGTCCCACTTGCTCAGACCTGAGCAAGCTGCTGATTGTGTTTATTGTTACCTTGTACTCCTGGACCACCCCGTTCTGCTCCTCTTCTGGAGGGGGTTGCCAGGAGACCAGGATGGCGGTCCCATTGTCCCCGCTCTCTGTCACTGTAACCTCACGGGGCGGGGCACTGGGGGCTGAAGGGAATAGACAAAAGATAAAAACACACCTTAATATATGAGACAGAGCTTTTTTCCTAACTGTTTGCATTCTGCCTGTTTCTCCTCATCCCATTCAGCTGTCAAAATTTGTCCTTTATCTCTGTGTGAGACTGAAGCTGAGGTGAAAACAAAGGATTAATAATCAAAATAATGATGCTTTTATCTAAAAACTGAGTTTATTCAACACAAGTGCTTTTGTGGATGAATAAAAGCAAATAACTGTTTACTCAGAACAGACAGGGTGCTATGATGGTGGGGTGTATGATGGGGTGTAAACGCCAACCTGTGGTCCAATTGTAATTAAATGAAAATAATTATGAAAGCAAAATAAAAGACAAAATCATACTGTGTCTAAATATTATTGAAAAAATAAATTAAAAATTCCTGCTTATAAGAGAACAAACATTATGTCCAGAGCGCCGAAAACAATTATCAACAAAATTGGGAACAAAGAAAAAAGATCAAAACACTCCCACACATGCAACACACACAAAAACTGGTAAACATTTGGCACTCACATTTCTCTAAACTGTTCACTACAGATAAAATTTGCAGTTGGGTTTTAACCAAACCTCATGACACTGCCACAACCACACCCTGTGTGAAATTAGTATAACACTGTGTTGTACATGGGTTTCCATAGAGCCTTTAAAAGAGCTGAACATGCACCCGAGGATGCTTTAATACACCACAGTTGAGCATAACATGATCCTGCCCTCTCTGCCTGCTGTGAACAGCTGCTGCAGGCTCTCACACATGCAAGCTGTGCATATAAAATTGTGTAAACATGGAAACATGCATGCACCAAAGGGAACTCGCGCACACTCACAGTCACGCACATTTACACCTCCCTACCTTCCTCCAGCGTCTTGCCAATTTTGACATCACTGTCTGTCCCCTGGAATTCATTGAAAAAGGGGCGGACTTTGAATTCATATGTGACACCCTTCCGAAGTTGTGGCACAACAGCGCTGTCCTCCCCAGGGGTGCGCACCTCGAACACAGCCCACTCGCTCCTCTGCAGCCCCTCAGGTGAAGGCCTGTACATCACCTTGAAGCCTTGGATGTACTGTGACTGCTGCTCCACCTGGTGAATGGCAAGAGAGCACAGACAAAGACACTGTCAGCTCAACTTGATTAGCTGCTTCACAGTTCAAAGTGGAAAATCAAACACTAATGCAATAGACTGTAGTATTACAGGAGGTGACAGATTTGTGCAACTAACATACCAGGTGCTGTAAGGAATACGGTGCTAACCCATCGTATCACCCCTTGGTTTATCCATCCACATCTACATCTCTTCTTGACTGTCTGTCTGTCTGTCTATGCGCCATTTGGTGCAGCAGTGATTTGTGCAAACCACAGTATGAGGTCATTGGCCAGAGGTTCCTCTAAGTCTGGAGCTGGTTAAATAGGGCCCAGACTCCCAGAACAGCCTGTCTCATCCTGTCCTGCTCTCCAGTGTACTGACTGGCTGCTGAAGTCAAGGAAGAGGGGGAAAGTGAACCTTTGTATGGAGTACCAGAAGTTGAGAATACAACTAAATTAATGGTATCGGATGGCTCAAAATAAAGATAATAAATGTGGTTGGACGGGAGTTGTCTGTCAGTTTAATAATGGGATCATTGATGTTTCTTTGATCCAGCATGGTTGGAGAAAAGAATAACTGCTAACCCGTTTGCTGATATTCCTACGAGTCCCTGTGGAAGGCAAGCAGCACTGACTTGTAAAGCTTTTCAGTGATTTCTTTATTCCTCCCCTGTAAAATATGCTGATGGTTCAGGTGGTCTTCATTAGCCTGAGAACTGTGCAACCATTTACCACAACACAAAGGAAAATGTAAAACCAAGAAACTCCAAACTGGGAATAGATTTTAGCCCACAAAACAAGAAAACTGTGACGTTTGACTATAATGTCAGTCCACCTCATGTCATGTGCTTCTCTGGAACATTCCAAGGAGACAGGGTAACTGGGCAGTAATGTTTTAAATCAGTCTTGACATGTCAGTATCCTTTTCACATTTCATCAGCTCAGTCCCATTAATCACTCACTATGGCACTTCATAATACCTGGGAATGCAGGGGTGGCCTTACGTCAATAGGCAAAACAGGGACTGCTCTTGTGCTTCACTGAGCCGTCCCACAGACTAACTTCTACAGTGTAAGGTGGGAAGACAATGTACAGTTATAATGTCTCATAATGTAAAAAAATGGACATAAACTAGATCAGTTGCAGGTGAATGCTGGTATATCTTACTGAGCTTGCTACAGCACAGAAACACCATCATACTGGAGGCTCCCAGTTCTAATTCTTCCTCTTCCACCTATCCGTTTAAACATCTGTAAGTCATTTCCACTTAAGAGCATGAGGTGGCCGCCTCTTCCTTCTCACTTGTATTATTTTAACAGCCGTCAAGTGTTTTCAATCAGAGAGGGCACAGACTGGCACGTCACACACTGCTATATGGTGCTGCATGGCCAGAAAGCTGTGCTCTGTAGTCTGGCTTTTGAGCGGTTGAGAGGTCCGCTGTGGGCAGAGCTGCAGATTTTTGGTCTCCGGCCAGTCGACCACTTCAGACTCACGCCAGATGGACACTAAGAACACTTGGACTGTGTTCCAGGCTGCTCTCTGCAGTGTCCTTCCTCTGTAGGGTGCTAGGATGTTAGCACATTAGCTCGGCTGAGTGGCCTGACAAATTGACCATAGGCATATCACTAAACTAACCTCGGAGCTTTGGTGACCAGCTGTACCAGTGATCCATATGGCAATCTGTAGCTGGCTGCTGCTGTCTTAAGAAAAAGAAGTGACAATAGTGCATTCATGGAGAAAATTATACTCACCGTCCACTGCACTCTGACAGATGATGAGGAGAGAATGGTGGGGTTGTGCAGGTGGATGACCACTTCTCCTAACTCCCTCTGGATCTGGCGATGGTCCACACCCTGACTGGTGGGAGGGATATCTGAATACAGAAGCACAGTTGACAAAAATTAAAGACTTGTCTGCAAACTACAAAAACAAAAAACACTGCTGTATGAGTGTACGTCAGAAAGAAGATAGTTTGTACCTTGTGTTTTCACAGCATCAGTAATAGGACTGGGATCACTCAGCCCATAGGCATTGGCTGCCCGTACTAAAAAGAGGTAGACTGCGCTGGGCTTCAAGCCCTTCAGTACAAATGATTCTGTTTTCACATGCTCTGCCAAGGTCTGCCAGCTGCTCCCTGATGCATGACTGTGGACACATAAAAGAATGAATTACAGTGTAAAAAGTCCTTATTAAAGCTCTCCAGTTATTTTGTTTATTGATCCAAGAGCCGATTAGTTTTACCTGAAGGCCTCTATTATATAGGAGGTGGGTGTGGCTCCAGCATTAAGATTAGGTTTCCAGGAAAGGGTGACAGAGGTGCGTGTGACATCAGTGACCTCAGGTTTTGAAGGGGCACTGGGGATCAGATTTGGGTCAGTCGGTCTGTTTGGCTGGACTGGGACTCCAAACTCTTAATGTAAAAAAGACAGACAAAGAGAAACAAGGAAAAATGTGGCTTACTGTTATTTCCAAGCAAAGACATGCAAAACATCTTAAAAGTTCAATTTAACCTCTTCTACTTGATTTGCTCTTTCACAAGTAGAGGATTAATATTTAAACATATGAAGTCATTTAAAAATAAAAAACACTTAGTTGAAAACTCCTATTGTTGGACTTAAAGAACCTCACTTTAGGGGTTAGGCTTACCTTGGACCTCTAAGTAGGCTTTCCATGAGGCCTCTCCACTGGGGGTGGAGGCGATGCAGGTGTAGGTCCCAGTGTCACCAAGCTGGAGGAGCAGAGAGGGGAATATTTAGTGACATGGAACTAATTTAAATGCGTGCCAGTTTTCTGAACTAGTGGTTGTCTCTTTCCCTCCTTTTGCCTCTCGCTATCTCCCCCCAACCATCACTGCTGTGCTTATTGACATTCTGGTGGAGTCTGTAGCAGGCAGCTGTCATTGCCTGATAATCTCAATATCATCTCTTTCATAGCAAAAACTGGGGGAAAGCAGCTGGAAAGGCCAAGTGGCAGACAATTGCCAGCGAAATGGAAAAGATTTTTTAGCAGGATCATAGACTAATTGGAGACCTTATTCTCCCCCTACCATCCCCCCCAAACATGGGAGGGACTCTTCTGTGTAACAGATGTGATGACAATCTGTACTGAAGATATAAGGCAAAAGAAAAGATAAGAAAAAGAAAAGTTGGCTTCACTGAAACTTACAATATACAGTGGTGAAGTGCAGTGTAGTAATTTGGAGTTTAAGCTACATTTCAGTTTAAGAACTACAAAACTGGAGAGTACTTAAAGAGCCCAAAACTCACTTTTTCGACCAAAGCTGAAGTATGTTATTTTAACAATGGAAAATCTACATTAGAATTGGATCTCCATCAAAATACACACACAGTAGAAAAAAAGGGGATCGTGTGGCATGTGCCAGATTTTTTTTTTTCCCCCCAAAGAAGTGCAGTAGTTCATGAGAAAATAAAGCTGGAAAAAAGCCATTTGTCATTTTCACAAATTTCTTGGATCACCTGGATTTTGGACCCAGAAGTACAACAAATCATTTGTTTCTTGGCTCCACCAAATTTAACTGACATTAGTCAACAAGTTTTTAAAATGTTCTGGAAGCAAACAGGCTTTTGAACAAAACACAAAATAAAACCCTGTTCCTGGTAAATCAGAGGAAGACAAAAGCTGAGACTATAAGGCATTTTTTACCCTGCTGTGTTTCTAAAGATGTTTGCTCTGTCCGCTGCAATCAAAGTCTGCGGGTAAGAGAAATAATTATACAATGGTTTGTTTGATATGCATAGCTAAGGATTCTGTGCTAGTGGGTACACAAAATGAAGAGAAACTAATATGAAGAAATAAATTGTTAGATTAACTCAGTGTGAACATAACCCTGAAGGTGTGTGATTTTTTTGTCTGGCGGGTAGAAAAATATTAAAATTCAATAACAGCAGCAACATTCATACAACTACATTTATGAATTACCTCACACATCAAAAACATCTTCATTAAGATGTTGTCATGGAGAAGCGACGTGTTCATTAATGTAAATAGCCTGCAGAGTTTACTCAAATACAGCGGGAGTGGGATTCAGATGCATCACCTCCTGCCTGCCTCGCACCGGCAGCCCAATCACACTGCAATCTTGTCACTACAAGACACACCAGCATTCATCAGAAACACCGCAAAGTGATGTGAACTCTGACCCTGCGACGCCTCCATCTGGAAGACACGTCAGCACCCCTACTCGTCTCTCCCTTTGCCTGCGTTCACGCACACACTCAGGCATACACTCACACATAAAATTACATACAAAACCCGCTGTGCTTGCTGACTGACAGGAACTACAAACTGTTCGACTTCACAGACTTCATTTAAAACCTGTGACAACTAACTGACAGCCCACTGAGGGCTGGTTGCTGGCAGGGAACACATGCTTTATTTACCAACCAGCAGGGGTTTTCCCAGCACATTATGCATGTGATATGGACAGCTTTGAAGTTTATTTGAATGGATTTAGACATTAAAGTTAGCTTAATAGCAAATCTTTATTAAAAGAATAATTTCTATTTAAGTATATATTAAAAAAAGAAGGAACTTTTATTCTTTCATGGTCAAATTATATCCTCCAAATGCCACCGGGTGCTGTGTGGTCACTTATTTTGCTTGATGTTAAAAAGGGATCTGAGGATGTTTGTTCATGTGCACAGGTGTCTTACCTTTGCATAGCGTATCTGCAATGCGCCTGTGTCCAGCTGTTTGACCCTGGAGTCATGTGTGGACACCAACACACCATCCTTCCTCCACAGGATGGTGGGGGTGGGGTTTCCTGATGCCACACAGTTGAGGACCACTGTGCCATCCACAGCTACAGTCTGATTGGTGGGGCCCTGTCGGATAACTGGTGGCGGCCGGTCTGACACAACTGTGAAAGGAGGATAACGAGCAATTATGTGGAGAGGTGGAGGGAGAAAAACTGTGGAGGTGTTCATGTGCTGGATCAGAGACAGAAGGACCAGTGGATTCAGACAGTTACATCCAGCTTGTGTGAGAAAGGGTTGAGAGAATGGTGAGCATCTGACAAAAAGTGCATAGCAATGTAAGCATGTGAAAACTGCCAGGGCAGTGAAGAGGAATTAAATCCAATTTTAAGAACTGGAAACAATTTTCTAATCAGTCAGCAGCAGGAGTCGAACTTAGCCAAATAAAAGCAGCGTAATTAAAATGAAACAGCCTCAGATACTTCTTCTTGCTGTAGCTCTACCAGACGCCTGGCACTACCCATACCAACGCTTGCAGCCAAAAAATCCCCCAGCCCATCCCCCAGCCATAAAACACAAAACAAGGGAGAAAATGCTTACAAAAACATCTAGCCAGAACAAACAATGTTATTAGCATGAGGACGTTTTAACTCCTCCTCCCTTCCTCTCAGCCTGTGAACTCTGGGCGTTTGACCAGTAGACACAAACAACAAAGAGAAAGACAAAAAGCATGTATTTCACTGAAAGAGAAAGGCTGTAATGCAGAGAAAAGACAGGATGAGCCGGGGAGAAGATGTAAGTCCTTTATTCATTTTTATTTTGTCTTTACTGTGTGTGATTCATCATGTCCCTGCTATAGGTTGTCGGACTCCCTCTGATTATTATTATCATTCACAGCACTATTGATCATCATTGCTGTCAGTGCCTCTGATTTACAAGCATGTTACATTCAGTGAGGAGCAATCAAATTTATACCTTCCACAGTGTAACGGCAACACAGAATGATGTATGTATGTGTGCAGAGATCCTCACAACCACACTGTGGTGTAATCTCTGGGCTGCTTTGTATTTGCCTTTGTGCCGGAGATGCTGCAATTACTAAAACATTGTCAGCATGACCTGTAATTACCAGATCTGCCTGCGGAGAAGTGGTGGCCTCGGAGCGGCCTGCTCACTTTAATAACTGTTATTATTATCCAGAGAGCGTGACAGAATGCAAGAGAGAAGAGAGATACAGTACGGAGCGTAGTATTGTAGGGCTGAAATGAAGAAGGACATTTGGTAAATGAAGGGATGAACCTAGGTGTGTCATAGACAAAATAATAGCTGCCCAGATCTCTGTGGAAATGGTGGAAATTAAGCCAAGGTTAGTCCACCGGGCTGACAAGGATTGGCTAGCGGAGTAATTAGAGGACCCAATCCAGACCTCACCACAGAGCCACAGTCTTCCAACGGTAGACAGCAGCAAGCCAGCCATGGAATACCAATGGAGACATTAGCCAGTGTGAAGCCAGTGAAGCCAAATACCGAGCCACGGTCTGGGTGCACAGGCACCAGAGAGTCTCTACCTCTGACAGGAACACATTGAACAGGCCAGACCAAACCTCAGTTTGGATATTAATACGCTCTACAGCACTACCACAGCATTTCAGATGAACAGCATTATCCCCATGAGCCAAAGATTATCTGAAATACCAATATTTATTCACTCGAGTTTCCTTTCAGTGTTCCTCTAATTCTGTCTGTGGCATTGCTGTATGCAGAAACTGTGTTTTAAGGAGGGTCGCTTACCATCCGTGACCTCAAGCAGAGCCTTGGTGATGACACTGCCAGCGATGTTAAGGGCCTGGCAGCTGTAGTATCCCATGTCTGAGCGCTCAGCATCAGTGATGGTCAGGTCGCCAGTTTGAGATACAGAAAATCGGCTGGAGGGTTGAGGAGGTTGGTAGGAGAAAAGCAGGTTCTGTGGGGGATTAAAACACACCACAGACTGTCAGAGTTTGATCAACAGCTATTTGGCTGGAATAAGTGAATGGAACAGGCATATGTGTGCAAGAATATGTCTTAAGATTTTATCAATCAAGTGAACCATGCTTACAAAGTGAATCTTTCCAAACTTTGAATGACTAATGCTGTGTTCTCCAAATGGAAAATGGCTACTTTGAAATGAAAACCTTCATCATAGTTAATTTAGTTTACCTGACTGCCTTCCCGCTGCCAGAAAATGGCTGGCTGTGGGTTTCCAGTGGCTTCGCACTGGAAGGTGACTGTCCTGCCAACACCAACCACCTGGTTCCTTGGTCTCACCACAAATGCCGGGGGCACTGGAGGGCAGCCATGACAGTGGTTAGCCATTTTATAGACAAACGAGCCATAGTACAGTTATATTATTGCAGTTACATGTGGTGTGTGTTATTTGAATAAAAGACAAAAGAAATCTGCAGCTATGGTGCCTGTATTCAAATCCATTCTAACGGTAAAGGCTCTCTAAAAACTTTGCACTGTCTGTGCGCAGCAGGTTAAACAGTACACTAATAAAATGCAAAATGCAGGCATATTATAGATGTAATAAATAGATAAAACAAGGGTAACTCTTCATAGGCAAGGGCATGGAACATTTAAATTTGCATGGAAATGGGGAACAAATTTGAGCCATCTGTCCATGCTGACACCCTCCAATAGCACAGGCCTCAACCAGGATGCAGTATCCATGCATAATGACAAATCCCATCTCAGACTAAGAGTGGTGTCACAGCTGCAAGTCATACATGCAGCTCTGTGGTGAGCCAAGGTCTTGCTGGTCTAATATCCCATTTATGTGAGGAGACACACCTAGAACTTAGAGATCCAGGGGGAGGCCAGTTAACACTTCTACTTTTAAAAAGACTCCAAAATCATAAATCTACTAACATTTTTGATTATTTTTATGCAGTACTTGTGCCATCCATAAAATAAAGCAATCTGAAAACTGTCTTTTGAAATGCAGACATAATATGTCCATGAATGTGATGGGGTGTTTGGTAATGCATAAAAGGAGAAAATAACAGAATGAAGTGATGCGGCTTTACCTTGGAGGCCCAAGCTGAGCATAATTTTTACCCATTAATGTCCTTTTGTCACTGTTGCCCATGACAACAGAAACATGATTGCTGATTGGAGTGTGGAGAAGAGATGGGAGGAGGATGGAGGGGGGTTGTGACAGCTTCCTGTCTCTGTCAGCGGTGAATAGGTGACGGGTGACATTTCAACTTACCAGACACGACTAAAAAGGAAACAAAAACAAAACAACAAAAAACCCAAAGATGAATAAATAAATAATAAACGGCATGACATACAGAGAAGAGATAAGGGAAATAACAATGTGATGTCCATGAGTACAAGTAATCCTCTTATTATTATTCTGTGAACAAAAGATATGTCATAACGACTCAAACCCTGGGGACCTCATGATACACACAGCAAGGAATAATCAGGAATGATCAGGAATGCATTAAAATGCACACACACAAACAAGAAAATACTGAAGAACAACTGAATCAACATTCTCTCTCAGTCTTTGGACATGCTCAAGGGCAGGAAAAATGCTGCATCAAGTCAAACAAAAAGGAACACATGAAGCGATGAAAACACACAAGACAGATGTTTTATGCTTAGCAACACATTGCTTTGTTTGTCTTCTTCCTCTCCTTCCAGGTGTTGTGTGAATGTCCTTGTGCACCTAATGAGCTTTAGAGCACCCTGAGGAGCAGCCAGATCACACTCCTTCAAACACAGCCTTGCAAATGTAAGCCCGATTCATAAAACTACAAGGTGAATGTTAAGTGTCAGTCTTTGGCTATAAATCTCCCCCAGCCTATCACTCACCTTATCTAATCTGTCTGCTTCACTGTCTCCCATGGAAACATAAACGCTGTCAGTCAGAGTAATGACCAGCCCCTCCCTCCTCCCCCCACTGGCCTTTAAAATGCAGATAAGACTCACATCAAACACTCCCAAGAAGAAGACGCACACCGCTATCCATGTGTGAGGCTCTAGATGCCCTCATCATGAGAACATACAACCCCACTAAAACACCTACACACGTTCATTCATGTGTGTCTGAGCCTTTAATTAGGTAACTCTACCTCTCCTACGCTGCTGTGATCACAGTTGTGGACCTGGAGTGAGAGGTGAGCCTTAAATCTGACCCAGCTACTTTGTTGTGGGCTTTCCGCCAGCTTACAGCACAGAGGGGAGAGTCTATCAATAAGCTGATCAGAGTGACGGAGGAAAACACACTAAGCATTTTGGTCTCCATCCCAATAGGAGGCAGGCTACGTACCAAAGACCACAGCACGGATATTATTGGGCATTTAAGAGAAGCAGCTGTTTGGTGGGCCTGACATTAACATAAGAGCAGGACTGCGTGGGGAGTGTTTAGCACGATTAACAGTAGCTCCCATTGGGAAGTCTGTAGCATGCTTTTAATGTTCTGTCCCTCCCTGAGATTTTGTATAATGTTTGTCAGGTGAAATGTGGTTTTCAAAACCTTGAGTGACAGACAAAAATACACATCCAGGGTCTACTTTATGAATAAGATCAATGAAATGCAGATATACAAAGATGGTGCTGCAAAAAGCATCAGTTCTATATGTGGCACCCAACTGGGTTTTGGTATTTATCATCACTGTTTTGGGACGCAGGCTGCTGACAAGAAAGTTCCTCTCATTCACTCTCTTTCTGGCACCAGTTCCAAGTCTCCTTCCAGACCCTTTACACGGATTATTAGCAACGCTTCTCCTGGGACTACCATTCCATTCAAGACCTTTCTGTACATAAATCACTGCTAACAGCAAACTCAACCAGCTGAGAAAAAAATAACATGCTGATTTTCTGAATTCGGACCAGCACAGGCTGAAACAAGTCTACTGGTGAGGCTTAATTAACAAAATACAATACAAGCATTATCTAACGGCAGCAGACGCAGATCAAAAAGTCTGTGTAATTCTTAAATCTCTAAAAACGCATGTTCTCACATTTCTGCACACCCTTAGCACGTTTAATAGCTGAACAGCCCATCATCTCACTACTGCATTCTCATGTGGCTTAGATTAATGATTTTACGATGAAACTATAAAGACGGCTAGTGACTTGGCCAATTATGCAGTTCTTCCATCAATCAATGAAATATTTTACTTGACATATTTATAAGTCCAGAGGAGGTGTAGTAGGCCGACAAACACGAGTGTAAGACAATAATTCACTGATTTAAGTTAGTAACGAGAGCAGAGTGCATTGAAAGAAAAATAGCCCGGGGCAGCACCTCCACAATGTCCACATTGTTCCCTAACAGTTTGACCATGGAAGGTGTGAAAATCCCCCTCTGTCCACACAGAGCTGGATTCTTCTCACAAACTTTAAAGGGATTTGGTTGGTGGGAACATCTTCAATACTGAATGCCTTGCTATATTTTTAATATAATTTGCAGATTCCAAACTGCAATGATAAGCAAATTGCATAATACTGCAGGGAAAAGACTTCTATATTTAACCATTTAAAACGAAATAATAATACAATTTTAATTCTTTTGGTTGATAGTCCATTTACACATCACAGCAGATTTAGCAGAAAACTTGAGTTCAAAGAGTATTTACATTAATTCTACTTCGGCCTGAAATATCGAATAACCCATTTTGTGGTGTAGTTCCCCCTGCCAGTAGCTCACTCCCACTGAAATTATATTATTCAGCTGCTGAGTTATTCTTATGCAGAGTATTGGCAATCTTGCCATACTTTGACTCTTGATGTAGGGCGACGGCATTTCCCACTAAACCCACAGACTAAACTCCTCCTGCCCCCCACATTACTGTTGTCTTTACTACTCGAGCGACATCTTACTACCTATACATCGCTTCTGCTTCTTCGGCCTGTTTGGACCTACAATTACCCGGCTTCTCTTTCCTTTCTTATGCCCGCAACTGTAATTAGAAGCATGTCATTTCCGGGCGTGGGACTGTGGCCTGCTTGCCTTTAATTAGCCGGACTACTCAGTGCCCACAGCCTCCTTGGCCTCCTCATGTCCTGGTCTGGATGAAGCTCAGAGATCTGAGAAGAAGATGGAAATGGTTCTAGGAACTCTGACAACTGGAGCTTCAGGCATCAATCTGATCTGTGAAAATAAACTGAGGATTCCTGTTTTGCCATTTTACCTAATCTTATATCCAAAGAGAGAGGAGTTGTCCCTTTAATCTAAGGATTGCTGAGTCTGAGGCTTTACTTTGCTGAAGTGTGATCGATTTTAGAGATTTTACTTTGTTCCTTTCTAATTCTTATTATCAAATGGAGGGGTTGAAAGGCCTAATGTATGAATAAAGGGCCCTGCTTCTGCATTCAGGCTATAGGCAATTGGCCTGAGGTTAAGACATTTCATTTCCACTGAGAAAAAAAGAGGTTTTAGCATTTCAAATATGTTTCTAAGCCAGGAGAACAGCTTATTGAACCAGTGCATCAATGCTGTTCCATTTCATTAACTAAGCTTTCATCAAGGAGAGGGAACGAGTGACAAAAGGCAATAAGAGATGTAGACATATTGACAGTTGTATTGGCATTGTGCCTAATCTTCCTCTTCAAACTAATCCAAAAAATGTTGTCTTGTGGAGAAAATCAAGAAATAATTGCAAAGGGTAGCCATGTGAAGATGAAGTATCTGTGTTTGTGGGTGGGGGTTGGCAGAGGAAGAAACTGCCTTGTCTCTTTATATCTCTGCAGTGCTGACTGCTGGGAGTGACATTAATATGACTGACCTCACCACAGAAACCTCTCCCCCTCTATCCTCTTCACCACAATCGCCCCCAGCCCCAATTCCCAAGCCGTTCTGCATCAGTGGTGAGCCGCCACCAAGACCAACGTACTCACGGACCTTCCATCCAGTCCCATTCTTCCATGCACTAAGCTGCCTCCTCCTCCTCTCCCTTCTTCCCTCACCGACTCCCAACATTCCCATTAGTTTGGCGTTAAATGGCCCCTGTGTTCCTCTGACTCTCAGGAGGGTTTGGGGGTGATCCCAGCCCCCAGTTCCTCTGAATGGTTTCTTTCTGAATGTTCACACTGTGTGACCGGCTGCTTTATATTCCAACTGTGTTAATAAGATGTCCAATGGAGAAGGCCACAGGAGACACACAGATATTCCATAGGTTCAAAAATAGTTTGGTATGTCTTAAAACATGGAGGAAGACGGGCCTCCCGAGAAATGCCACTTGTATAGGGCAAATGAAATCGATTGCCGTTGAGCTCCCATGTGCACAACTCTGCAGCTGTTATAGATTTCTGCATTTCTTTTTATTAGAAATCAATCAGCTAATTGAGAGAGAATAGTTGAAAGTGATGACCGTGTAGTACCAAAGCTGATGGCTATTATTGCAATATGGCTGGGCTAAATTGCATTTGAATCAAGCTGCACAAAAAGCCAAAGAGGAAATGAATTTAAACTATCTGTCCATGGGGCTGCAAATGAAATATTTGGTCAAACAGAACCTGGGACTTATAACAAGATTCTTTCTTACCGTGGACAGTGAGCGTGGCTGATGCCTCCGCCTTGCCCACCATGTTCTCAGCCACACAGGTGTAGGAGCCGACATCCGCTGAGGTCAGACGACGGATCTTCAGGGTGTGATCCTCACGAATCTCATATCTGGATTAAAGCAGGTGTTCATGTATCAGTTGGCACCAAACACACAAAAACTGTATACACAGACACACTCAGTACAACATGTGTCAGCTGATGACACAGACAAAAGCAAGCAGGGGATCAAACAAAGGGAGGGAGATGGTAAGAGAGGAAAGTATTGTGTGATCAAAGAAGACCAGTCAATGAGTCATACCGTCCTTTAGGCAGGTCACCATCGTCTTTCCTCCAACGTACGGTGGGAACTGGGTCACCACGGGCCTCGCACCTGAACTCCACACTTTGGTCTACTAACACCACCTGGCTGCCTGGCCGGCGTACAAAGCTGGGACGCTCTGCAGGGATAAACACACACAGCACACAAATTAAAAATTACGAAGCACAGAACTGTAGTCCCCAACTAATGTTTGATTAAGTTAAAGTAATTAAAGTCTGATGCTTTGATTCTCTAAATAAATCTTTCCCCTTTTTCCTTTACATGCAGGCTTCAGAGCTAAGTTTAAAATAAAATTGAAAACTCATGAAACCCAGAGGAAAAAGCAATCTTAAAAATAACCTTTGTTTAATCACTTAGTCATGAACCCTGTGAAGTGTCCTGCAATGAAAATAAGGAATATATATGAAATAATATTGAGTTTGCCAACAGTCTTAACAGAACAAGGTAGTAGCTAATACATAGTACATGACACAATGAATAAGACAAAATTACAGGAAAGAGTACACAGTACACATTAGTCAAAAGGACAGGAAACAGTTATGGTGCAGTGTATAGTTTTAGTTTTTTATATTCTCTGAGGCTAAAAAAAACCAAAAAATTCTTGCTTTAAGTTGGTATGAATACACAACATTACACTTGGTCTCAAAAACTAAACAAGCTAGTTTATGATTAACCAGAGTTTCTTTGGATGAACAAATACAAAGTTGGGAGCTGGCCTCATTAATGCCATGACACTATAAACTCAGCATAAATATTTATCTTCATGAAACTGGCTTTGCTGTTGTTCGATCTCGACGGTCATAAGAGGTCTCTGAGGAGAAGAGGAGGAGGAGGAGGTAAAAAAGCTGGCGATAAAACAGAACCCTGGACATGCTCTCTGCTTGGACACAGGAGAGTGTCAGGGTCAGAGGTCGCTCTTGGTGAAACAGGGTGCAGCTGGTCATGGGTGAGAAGCTGCAGGGGACTGCGTGGGATTCATAGTTAAGTGTGACATTGGAGGTCATCTCACACTCTATCTGATAAAGGTCGCTGACACAATCTAGTTCCTTGGGAGATTGACAATCAAAGCTAAACATCTGGATTCCGCCTCTCACTGTAGACAACTGAAAACAGTTTTGTGTGTGTGTGTGTGTG
>JAPQLA010000023.1:20916388-20944225 GCA_029822935.1 Naso vlamingii | reverse complement strand
TTAACCCTGGACCTGTCCATCCATCATCCTGCAGCACACACACACACACACACACACACACACACACACACACACACCACCACAGCCCATATCTCTCTGCACTGTCGACATTTACCCTCCCCTGTGGAGAGATTCATGCTGTTTCCCTACATTAACAGTTCCAGCTCACACACACAGTTCGCACCATTCGCAATCTAACAATCAAACAGTACTCCCTGTATTTGAACAGATTCATATGATTTCTTTCTGTTAGAGTGAAAAACGCTTGTAAATTGACAGCAAACTGTAAATGGATTTCCACCTGCTCGTTAACAGAGCTGGAATAGAAATGTATTCAAACTTTCCTCTTATTTCCTGGAACATATTATGGCTGTTAAAATGTACTTTCCAACGTTTACCAAAAACTCCTCCTATACAGGAGGAGGGGAAGCTATGAAAAGGCGTATCTTGCAACAGGCAGCACTACTGCCAATGTTCTCTCTGATCTCTTTGATTTTGTTTCTGAATCTATGTTTATCATATTTCTAAACTGTGGGTATCAAGCAGTATAGTTAGACAGTACATCCATTCCTCAAGACACCAGACAGACAGATAAAAGATAAGGGCTTAGACAGTCAGACGTGGTCAGTAAGGCAGAGGAAATCCCTATCATTTGTCTAAGGCCCTGCAGACGTATGTTCAAGCTCAAGACTCAACCCCCATATCTTTTTCCTCGCCTGTCTCTCACTAGTTTAAGGTTCATGTGGAGGTGAGGGTTCCCACCTCCCCTCCCTTTCCAGTGACCCCTTGCTCCTTATGAGTCTCAGTGCAGCAGACCCCCTCAAGGATCAACCTCTTTCCCCTACAAACAAGACACACACACACACACACAAACACACACACTTTTATGTGCTCTGCAGGTGTTGCGACACACTGTCAGGCAAACAAATTCCCAGCACACGTACACAAACACACAAAAAGAACCAACAAAGACAGACCAGGTTGATGGTTCAGGCATTGTTCATTTTCCAAGAACAAAGAGACAGGAGCTCTTATTGCTCTTACTCTGCATGTTTTCATAGGTGGTAAGACCTCATTTGACATCAACCACGTTGAGCCTGTTTGGGAGAATACCCCCTCTCACTCTGGGCTATTGATTTAAATAGCAGGCACAGTCTGTACCCTGTTGTTCACGAGTAGGTTTAGGGGATTTAGACAGAGCTCAACGTGCCAGAACCTTTCAGAGGATGTAATTATCGTAATTTGATCTTAAATGGCGCAACAACAGAAGAAGAACTAGTATTGTTGCTTGGTGGGAGTGTTTTTCAGGGCAAGGGGCACACAGACCTGGGATGACCCTGCGATGCATGCAGAGAACTATCAGTCAAAATGCCAAAGTGATGTTAAATCACCAAACATTTCACTGCTGTGCCCGTCTCCTAAGACATGTGTTGAGGGATGTTTCACAGTGTGACATGCCGTCAGGTCAGGCGTGCATTCCCACTTATGCGTCACCCATCTCCCCTGCAAATATATTCTGGGTCTCTCTGGGCTTCGGGATGCTTTCAACAGAATAGTCAAGTAAAACCAAACTCAGCAACTATTTGTGTCCTTGTCATCACCCCTGAGGCCACTGCCACTGACGGACTGATAAATGTGTCTCCTACAGCTGGTAAGTACCAACCAGTCATGAAATTAGACTACATGCTGCTCCGCCGCAGCTGCACATGATTGTAGTTACCTTGCACATATGAACAGATAATCTTATGCACAACAAAGAGGCTCAATCAATTTTCATCATCCATAATCAATAATACACACCATTAAGTTCACTCATCCATGAAAAACGTGGAATTTTTACTATATAGCTAGTGTCACGGCAAGCAGAAATGGCATTGTGCCCTGACCCAGCTGCTTCACCTCTCAGTGTCCTGGCAGCACCCCTGGGCTTGCAGTGATAATGAGAGGGCACAAGGACAGGCAGCAAGGGTTCATACATGGAGCAGGGGGCAGGGGGGCCGCAAGAGGCCAAAGGATATGCAAGCCTGAGATGCATACTAAAGAGGCATCAATTACAAATTCCAATGCCAGCATTCTTTGTCAGGCCCATCACAGCTAATAAAATTGCCCTGTGATCCAAAAACCCTGCTGAGCAAAGAAAATCTAGAGGGATAGTTCTGCATATCTTAATCCCTTTTGTCAAAGGCACCACATCCAAACATTAACTGTTCTTGTCACTTTTAGTGGGGGAAGGATGACAGGAGGAGGGAATTTCTTTCCATCATGGACAAGAGGCAACAAAGAGATGAGCAGACAGAATACTGCTGATCTGAATATTTTAACATAAAACAATGAGTTAAATTTATATTTACCCTTAAAATACTAAAATTAGAGACCTCAAGAAAGAGAAAGGAAGTGTGTGTTGTGTTCTTTGGTCCTGCAACTGCTGTTCATTCCCCCACAGGACTGTGGGTTAAGTGACAGCTTGGGTCCATCACCAAGATGAATGGTTCTATCCTACACAAGGCCTTTTAATTAGCTCCACAAGCTGCCTTTTATAAAGAGCACACACAGAAACGCACCCTCACACACATGGCACTATGCACATGTGCATGCACTCGTTATTATAAACATGTGTTCACAAACATGTACCCACAAGCAAATGAAAAGATACATCTTTGAAAATCCAAATTTTGGTTTCAGTGGATACATATTTTTGCAAAAATCAAGACATACACATTAACCATAGACAACCTTTGATAAAAACCCAGGCCCTGTCTTTGCATAACCAAAAATGTGGGTGTTAAGAAGTCAGTTCCGCTGGGTGAGATCAATCCATCATCATTTTAGTTGTATAAAAAGGGGGGATGGGTAGAAGTGGAGAACTGGGGGAGCAGCTTGGCAACCAGACGGGTATCATCAAGACTGGGACAGGAAGCAAGAGAGCACACTCCTCCTCCTCTGGCTTCTTTTCATTCCCTCCCTTTTTCCCTCTTCTCCTCCTCCTCCTCCTCCTCCAAGAATCTTCCTCCACACATGGTTGGGAGTGGAGAGTCTCATCCACCATTAGAGTGCGGGTGGGGTTATAACAGGGCCTGGGAAGGCTACAACGAACAACCGGGGCCACTCCAATTACAGAGTGACTGATACCAAATGATGAAGCTTGTGGCATCTCATATCAACATCCACCATATCCCAGCATCTGTCCAGATGAAGGACTATGGAGGGACACAGAGATATACTCACATGTGCTACCACCCAGTTTGTCAGGTTTCCAGTTATTCAGCATGAGGTTGGTGTGTGGAAAAAAGGAAGAATGCCTGAGTGGGACTCTGTTGTACCAGAGCCTCTGAGCAAAGACGATGTCTCATTAGCAAAAAGTCCTGTGTTATGCAGGGTTAGCAGCATGCTGGCTGTTCAAGCGAAGGAAGAGAGAACGTGAGAGTCAAGGCAAAAGATGGATGGATTTAGAGAGAGAGAGAGAGAGAGGGAGAGAGGGAGGGAGAGAGAGAGAGAGAGAGAGAGAGAGACCACTTCTCTGAATTGATGCAGCCAAAGACAGTCAGTGAAGTGCAAATAATGGCTTGATCTATCAAGCTCTTCATCTTGAATGCTCCCCTTTTCGTACTCCCTACCATACTTGTTCAACTACTCAGACAAACACACATATCCACATTCACACACACACACACACACACCCAAAACACACAGACAATAAAAGCAGCAAAGGGGCTTACAGTACATCTGTCACACTGCTGCAGCAAACACTGTAGCCTCACAGGACATCACCAGCTGTTATGCAGTCTGACTTAAGGTTTGTTTATGGCCCTTTGTTTTCTCTGCTCTGTCTTTTGCTTCTCAATTTCAATTTACTCAGATACACGCTAACACAAAGGAGGGCAGTGTGTCAACGCCCACAGGCCTTTGAAGTGCATGCTGAATGTTAGTTTAGACATCTGAGAGCAGCTTGAGTGTGAGCATG
This sequence comes from Naso vlamingii, assembly GCA_029822935.1. NCBI lineage: Eukaryota > Metazoa > Chordata > Actinopteri > Acanthuriformes > Acanthuridae > Naso > Naso vlamingii. Next base: position 20,940,264 of record JAPQLA010000023.1, on the reverse strand, counting down.
CTCTCCCCTCTGTCTGCTCTAGACCCGTTTATTGCCCACAGTCGGAAAGATACATCAGCACCGTTCCTGCAGATATGAAGGTAAAACAAGAGCAGCCTGACGGGGAGAAAAAAGTTAGCCACTTCATTTAAAAAAAAAAAACAAACACTAAAATATGATCTATTTGAACACATTGGAGTGATATGCGGTTCTACCACTCATTTCCTAACCTGCTCCGCATGGAAATAAAATAATTCTTCATCAGATCTTTTTTGATACTGACAGTCCGAAAAATCTGTCAGGTGTTCTGTGAGTAACTGCATTCCATTCACTCAGTCCTGACATTCTCTGCCTGCATGGAAAATGGTCATAGCTGCCGGGCAAGTCAAACAGATTTGATTTCATTCATATCTAGTAACAGTACGTTTTTCTTTCTCCTGAGCTGGCTGTAACAGAATACGCCTTGTTCCGCTTGGCCTCGGGAGAAATCTTCTGCCTAGCAGGCTAGAAATGGACGGAGAGAATCCTGACTGACTGTGGCTGGCGGCAGGTCTGTGGGGAGAGAGCTCATCAGCCATCTATTGGAGAGGGAAAGAGGGATGGATGTGTAGAGGGGAGGGGCAAGGGAGGCAGGAAAGGGAGAAATCAATAAGTCGGCCAAGTGTATCCTTTCTCTGGTATGAGTTGGTCCAAATTTCCCTTTTCTCCCATTCGCACAAAGGAATGGTCCACAGCACTCCAATCACAGAAGCACCTGGAAAAAAGATATCTAGAGAAAGATATTACAGACAATCTTGGGGGATAAAAAATCCAATCATACACCCACCAGGTAGTAAACTTTTCTTAGTTTTGCAGAAAATAGTTGGTTCAAACTTATAGTGAGAAGGGTGTGGTGCAAAAATACAACTAAACCAATATAACTGAAAAAGCCATAGGGTGTTTCTTCAAACACATCCATACACAGTATTCTCTTTAGGTAAGTATATTCATTTCATTGCGTAAACAGACTCTCTTTTTTTCTTCTTCACACTGGCAATTCTTGTAAAAGTTGGCTCAGTATGCACCTAATCCTTTTCCTGAGTTGTCAGTTTGTGGAAAATATAAAGTCATGATTATGATGAAACACAAAGAAGCTGGTCTCCTGGAGGATGACGGCAAAAGACAGCATATCTTCTGACAAGTGCCTCATAACTGCTTTGGAGGCAACTCAGGAAAACAGACACAGGAAAGAAGAGCTCTTTTTCCTACTGAGGAAGTTACTCTGCGTTTCATGCTGGAGGCAAAGTATATCGTGAAGCAGTACCACCCAGGACTGATAAATTCTGTATTGGAATCCCACTTCTTAGTCATGTGTTCAAAGGGCATCTGTGTTACCACCGTCGTTAAGAAAGAACTCATTAGTCAAGCCGGCATTAGGACACTTAACCTCTGCCCACGGAGTCAGCAAATTGCCTAATCGATTCCTTCAGATCAGTAAAGAATGGCAAACAATGGCCAACAATCACTTTGAGCTCCAAGCTGAAGGCAAGGCTGAAAGCCTCTCCCACAAGGTCAATATTCAAGTCACTCTATCCCGATAAGGAGCCAATGAAAGATAAAAAGAGGGCAGAGGTGCTGAAGAGTTAACACTGTGGTACTTTCCAGTCTGTCTGATTCATAAAGAAGATGACATCATTTCCTGTTTATGATGGTCCATCTAGCCAGGCTGCGTCCTGAACACATGTGGATGGGAAGATGGATTCATGATAGATTCATGATTAGATATCTCTCTAAGCAGTTTTGTAAGGTTGGGATCTTTGATGGGGTTTTTCTTGTGAAATGCGTTTTTTATAGATTATGTATTTTTAATGTTTCTTGTTTCCTGAGGTATCTTTGTGGCCCCCTTGAGGTGTCTGCATTGTCCCAGCTCTTTGTTCAACACATGATAATGACTGTCTGATTGCCACCCAGGCTTGAAAAAATGTTTGCTCACTGCCACACTTTGAGATCTTGTTGATCGAAACGTTGTCTGCAACCCTGTAAAATAAAAAATTGGGAGCTTAACTGTGTGTGGACTTTTTCTATTTTGATGCTGGAAAGATGGTTTGGCACAGACTGAGAAAGCTTTGACTTCAATATGATAAAATATAGAGAGGATCCCAAAAATGCTCCAAACCTGTCTAATACAATCTCTAACTTAAAATTGTCAGATAAAATCATTCATTGACTCTCCTCAACAAGGCCATGTCACCGTTACCCCAGCCTCATCTTTCTGAAAAGGCCATGTTTGATGAAAGTACAGCTGTCACAGTGGGGGACCAGCATAAGTAGTATGATGACAGAGTGAAGCTGAGAGAAAAGGAGGTCATGAGCTGAGGGGCTCTTAGGAGCCACGGACCAAGGGGGCCAGGATATTGTTCGTCAACACGACTAACCCCACAGGGCTCACAAAAAAACAGTCTGGCTCCCATTTAGCCTGTCCCTGTCTCTCCAGCTGAAACCATGGCACAAAAACATACCAGCATTCAAAAATGGATATACAAAAACAGATTCACTGGCATTCTGCAAGTTCATTTCAGTCACAATACTGTGGATCACTAGGGTAAAAGAGTATTGGACCTGATTATAAATACAACTTACATGCCCATAAGAATCACCTCAAACACTCTACAGACATTTGATTACAGAGTGTATCAAAGTTTATACTGTGCGTGAAGATCCACAATAAAAGACAAATCAGATTTTTCTAGTACCAACTTCATCTGCTGAAAGTGTTTTGAGACAATCGATTGCAAAAGTCTTAGTAAAAGAATTTTTCTGCAACAGGAGTCTCTCCTACCAGAACACTGAGTCTGTTTATCAAAGCAAATTTCATGTATGAACACTCTCTCCTTTGACAAGAGTCCTTTTTAAACATGTATGCCACCTTGAAATTGTCCTGACATTACCCTGAGGAGCTGTATATGTAAACGGAAATGTTTGAATCAGTAGGCCCATGTATTAAACAGACTTTATCCTGCCAGCACTCGAGTACATATTCTGTGAAATGTCCACATGAGCCCATGTGTGGACATTGGCAGGAAAATTCACAGTGAGAAAGTGGGCAGGTTAATGAGGCTGATGGCCTTGCACATAGTATAGCTGCTTCATTCTTTTTCTGCTTGCCTGTATGTTCCATTCCACACTTTTGTTAATATTGCAGATACATCAAAACATGTGAAATTGACATAATTATGGACGAGATCTCCCCCTAATGCACTCTATGCTCGGCGACAACTCATTTCAAGTAGGTGAAAACACATTTAACATGAACAGTCTCCTGTTGTTTGCAACATATGTAAGAAGGAAAATCTGGACAATGTCTAGATCTGATTTTCTAGACACTGTCCGGACGTCATCTGAGAAAATGACTTGATAGAAATACAAACAGTTGTTTAAACAGAAGCCTCAAGCACTCCATTCAAAAGGACGTACAATCATCAGATCCTGACACATTAAAGCACCAAAAGCTGGCGCAGTTGTTAAACATAAGCATGCTATCTACAGTTCACTGGCATTTTGCTGGCAATATTTGTGGGAAAGTATGTTTCAGTTGTCCAGGTTTCACTCACTGCTATTTGAAGCCACCAATGTGTGAGTTGGCTAGCATACCCTTGAATCTACAAAAAGGAAATGCTGTACAAGCCAAGAAATTAAATCTAAACCTAGACAGTAGCTAAAGAAAATGCAGCAAACACTGGCATGTGTCTTGTTAGTTTAGAGAAACATCCAATCAGCTTGGTTTCTCCTTTTCATCTTTCTGTACAATGGCTTGCAAACAAAACCGCCTCGATCGAACAATAGAGCCACGATTGTTGTGGGCATAAAGTGAAACTTATCTGTCATGTTCCCCTCTTCCACTATGCAGCACTGAAGTCATGAGAAGGAAGAGAAAAGCCAAAAAATGTCACTCCGGTACAATGGTAGCCTTTGTCAAGCTGCAGGCTGTTGCATAGCAAACAAAATGGTAAATGTTTGAGCAATGAAACTGAATCCGTGTTCATTGCTCAAAGCAAGGCCTAACCTGCTCAGTTTTTGGCAGGCTCTGTATGTGTCTTGGGAGAAGACAGGAAAGAAAAGTGGTAGAACGTACAAAAAGCATTTTCAATGCTTTACAAAATAACCAAATATTAACAATTTATACTCTTTAAATTAGGCATATCTGCCTTTTCATTTAGTTTGAGGAATTGCTTGGAGCATGCATTTTTTATTGCTAACCAGAATCTACAGTATTTCCACATTTAGTTGCTGGTGACAAATCTATGTTTGACTTTTTGGCTAAGGTCATGTGCTTTGTTTGGATTTGGGCCTCTGGTCTCAAACTGCCAACACACACAGCACAAATCCATAAGTCACTCAGCTGGCTCGCCGAAGGACACGCAGGAGTGAGTATTTCTCTAGTGCAAGTGAAGAAAAAGCTGAGATGATGGAGGAACCGGACAGATAATGACTACTTTCTCTTGTTGTCAAATCTATCTAAAGGACCCCTGCATTTGGATGTCGACCCTCTAACATGAATGGACTTTGATATTTTCATGAGGAAAGCCAGACTCCTCCAGTCTCAAGGGACCGTGATTTGGTACCAGCCTTTGACATACTCGACCAGAGTCAGAGCCATGGCCGGGTTCACTCACCCACTGAGAATATCCAGATTTATCCTCTTTCACAAAATCTCAGGCAGGGCTACAAATTACATGTGACATCACATTGTAAATGACTTTGAGCAGAACAGCAGCATGGAAGGAGGCATGGGCAAGAGGAAGGTGAGGATGAAAGAAAGCACCAGGATGTCACAGTGAGTCTATTGTGGATTTTTTCAAGACCCAACGTGCCCTATTGTGGTGAGAAATCAACCGTGCCTTCCTGTGTATGTCTGGTAATGAGGGTGTCCAACCTAACAACTGCCACCCAAACAGACCTACACACACACACACACACACACAGAGTCAAACATAGGCAAAGAAATACCACTAAGACATTTTTACTATTGAAAGCAGCTTTGCTTAGTCTAGCTATTCACATTGTATAGTCCTGGTCCATAAATAGATGCGGTCAAATGGTACAACGTAAACTTAAGACAGAGTTGTGTCCCTCAGCAGCATCTGCCACGGAGTAAATCTGCCCACAGCCTGCAGCTGTCAACAGGAAGCCCAGAGTGACCTCCACAGACACACACACATGCCCAAAAAGTCAAACACACACTCAGAATTACACACACAGTCTTTCATCTGTCCACAATTGGCCCAAGTCCAGCACTATATATCTGTTCCACTCTCTCACAATAAAAGGTAATATTCAGTCGTTTTCAGCACCACTCTGGGTTATTATGAGAGTAAAATGGAATTTGTGAAATAAATTCTGTCAGTGCACTGTTAGAAATAAGCAAATAAAAAAGTGCTATGGGACGTTTTGTAAACTCATGCTATATATATCTACAGTGCCAGCCCACATACCCCATAGCACTGTGCCGACAAATGCACGTTGTGAGAGGAGGGAAGGGTTTCTGGTTTTTGTCAGTGCAATAGCTCCTCGCACCTCAAGTGCTCTGTCTACGTTGTCAGTTTGCTCATATTTTCCCCCAGCCTGTTAGCAGAAAATTTACAAGAACATTTTTAACAGTTTGTTATTTCATGGGCTGGCAGAGTCAGTTTTGCTGAGTGCCTTGTAAATTTTAGGAACTCTGATAATCGGGGGGGACTATGGGCACTTCACAGAGTGGAGTGTATGACAGTAGCAGTTTCCACTAATCTATCACAGGCAGACAGAGTGAGAGGAGTAAAGCAGCTGGCATTGTACATGTGTGTATTTGCCCTCTCTTTAGCCTGTATGAGGCAGCATCATGTCATGTTTCATAATTTTCTCTTTTTCCTGTCATATCATGAAGATAAAACAGGCTGCTGCAGTATTTACTATACAGGTGCACTTTAGCAAAAGAGGCTGTAAGTGACAGCAACAACTCTGTACAAATCACATCCCTCATCAGTCTTTATTAAATAGACAACATCCTTGATGAAACAAGAGAAGAAAAAACATGTACACATACGCACACACTGATGCACTCATAACTCACATGAGTGCAGTCAGGACAGACCAACAGCGATCCATTAACAGTAATGAGTGTATACTAGTAAGTGGCATCTCAGGGTCTGACAGCGGTAGAAAGACAAGGGGGGTGTACACCCTGTTTCAGTGCCAACCTGCCATCTGCGCCTAGTACTGGCTGAGTTAATGAGGGGATTAGGCCCACATGCACAGCCCTGGGACAGGGCCCCTACCCTGCCACCAGCAGGAGCCCACCACACCAGCACTTTAATATGGAAAACATGACAGAGGCAAGGTGGGCTACTGCTCACATGCTGAGCAGATCCCCCACTGACTGTCGACGTGCAAGGGCATGTGGGTTGCCTGTTTGGCCATTCCTTTATAGATGGATGTGTATATGTGTGTGTGTGTGTGTGTAAGGATGCACAAGTTCATTTGTGCAGATGTACAAAAAAGGACTAAAAATCTGAACATGACGCAAGCTACAATAAGAACTCTGCACAGGGACCGGGGGGATCACAGGGACTTTCGCCTTGTCTGGCTCAGACAAAAGAGCAGCTTGATTAAAGGAAATAAGGAGACAAAACAAACCTGTTCACCTAGAAAAGATTAATAGGAGGAGAAAGGGACAAGCTGTTGAACAAAGCAGGAATATGTTAGCGGCTCTGTTTAGCAATGACCCCAGCCAGCACTGGGAGCACACCACTATTTACAGCCAACAACACATCATCCACACACTCAAGCCACCTCTAGAGAGTAGACTGCATGCTCTGAGGCAGCCAACCCCTTTACACCAGTTCACAAGGAGCAATGGGGCCCTCAGGCCTTCCCAGCCAAGTAGCGACACCTTTATGTGTCACTGGCTTCCTCCTTACAGCCATCACCACCTCAGCTCAACCGAAAAGGCTGAGGTAGTGTTCTGCTGCAGAAAGGACTCAAATGCCAAACAGTGACAGATAAAATTACTTTACAAAAGGCTGATTACAAAATAAATGAACGGATAAATGAGTAAATCCACTGACCTTGGGTGCAATTAGCCTGTAATTATAGCACACTATGTGCCCTGGGAGATACATTAATTAAAAGAGGATAATGAAAGGCAACAAGGGAGGCTTTGAGCAGAAATACCTGCCAGCAAAAAAGATCCACCACAAGCATCCAGCATTAAGACTTTTTGTGAGATGAATGCTGTGTGACTATATTGTATGTAAGGGTAGTGTAAAGGTGGTTTGCTGGAGAGAGAGTCAACAAAGGTTAAGTATAAAGCATGAGAAAACAAAATGGTTGCTTTGGTAAACCAACACTGTAACCCCATGAAGCTCACAATTTATTACAGGTTTGGGAACCAATGAAATGTGAAATCACAAAAAAACACTAATATGCCACTGAAAATGCTCAACAATTATAGGTATGATTTGCAAACATCTACCAGCACTCATGTTGGACATTTTAATTCAAACCTTTCATGCCCAATATTGCCTCCTGACCACAGTGAGGAAACTTTAAGGAGTAGTCAAATTGGTTCTTGGCAAAAATGTTAATTTGCCCTGTCCCCCTTTTATTTTGTCTATGTCTGAGCTTGTTTCTGTCCACAAACTGCTTCAAGTTCTGCTCCCGTAACAAGTACAGACGTTCTTTCCTCTTTCTATGCTATATGGCCGCGGAAACCATCATTATCCTGCCCGCAGCCCACACTATGGCACTCTTTTGAGGGTGAAGAGAGAGACAGAATCCAGCCCGAGTACACATCCGAGGGTCAGAAGTGGCTATCACCGTTAACATTTGGACCACAACCGTTCTTTTCCCATTAATGCTGCGTGAAGCTACATCAGTCTTAAGGATTAAGCTAGTCTTCCCATGAAACCAAAAGACAATTATGTTTATGTCTTGACCGTCTCTTTCTCCCCCTTCCTGCCCCCTCTGGTCTGTCTGTCTCTCCACACTGGCTGATCAAGGCCTTAGAGCCCTGTAATAACAGTCTGTTTAGACACTCATCACTGATTGTCAATTAGAGCTTCTGTCTCCTGTGACCCCCCAACACAGAGACTTAAGGAGCTGTTGACAGGCTCAGTCGTCTCTACCTGTTTAGTCACCGTACTATTTAAAGACTACGTCACCTCAAAACATGGTCAAACTGCTGAGTGTCTCCAGGCTGCTGAGACAAATGGCTGCAGAAACAATGTAAGCAGGCAACCAATAAACAGTAATGCACAAAGCCAGGGCCTAATGTCTGAATGCAGCATGTGTTACAATAAAATAACAAAATAAAATCACTGGCACTCTTCAATATGGAATGAGTCATCACTATGTAACCAAAGCCCAATAAAGAAAAACAGACCCCAGAACACTCAAAATGGAACGAGTGGCATGGCTTTTCTGTGCCTCTTATACAGCCTATCAGACCACTGGCAGAGCTGAAGGAACACTGTCCAGTGGTGGTGTTTTATTGGAGGCTTGTATTTGTTAATGTGTCTAGGCTCCTGCGCTGTTGAGAGACAGAAAGCCTAACAGAGAGGCTGTTGTGCATGGGTCTGGCTGAGCTCCACTGTTCCCTCCAGCCAAACTACCATATTCACACTTTTTTTTATAAAGCCTTATGAACTGGGGCACTCTGTGTGGGTGAATAGTCACTCTACCTCTTCACACACAGAATACTTTTTTTTAAGAGTTCACAGTGTCAGCTGGGCTGAGAGCAATTGTTCCAGTGAGAGTGCTTTTGCTTTATTTGCATCACATTTTCTTGTCCAGCCTTCCTCTGTGTCTTTCCGGGCTGCTGAATAGCTGCCTACACCCTCTCTTTCATGGTGCCCTCACTGTTGCTGGAACTGTGACGCCTAGGCAGGACCTGGGTCTTAAATAAGGACTTGAGGCCTGACACATGTGGCCTGTGAACTGACAGCAGCTTTGTGAGACAGAGGGGGTGGGAGATGGGGGCCAGGGACACTCAGGAAGGAGAGACAAGCTGAAGGAGCCCCTTGAGAAACAGCCTGGGCCAACAACCACAACAACACCTCAACAAGGGCTCCAGTCATCCAGTGGAGTATAGCTGGAAGGGAAGGAAGAAACGGTACCACAGCTAGATGCCAACAGGAATTAAGAAACCCTACGTAAGAGGGGGAAAAAGGCACAAGGAAAACCTAAAAGAGAGACTGGACAGATGATGGACATAGGGTTTGAGAAGGTGATCTAGAAGGTGAGGGGCAAAGAAAGGAAACAATCTTTATTTGTGAGATCACGCCAAAGACACCCTCTTTCAGTTTGTCACAGAAAGAAAGCTCGAATAAATTCTGAGGAAAACAATCTGGGTAAAGGTTGACTACAAAGGTTCTTGTGAGGAAATATGAACAGACAGGTGAGAGAGGAGAAGAGAGCAGCTTGAAAGTCTCTTGTGAGTCAAAACACATTGCTGCACATACTGTGGTATTTGTTAAAAAAAAGTCCAGCAGGGAGATAAACAACTACAAAAGGTACAAAAAAAAAAAAAATCAGCCAGAAATAGAGTAATGTGGCAGCGGGGGGCTAACAACAAATCAAAGTAAAACTGCTAAGAAAGTCAGGTTTTTTAGAATTAGATCACCATCAGCGAAATGTCTGCATAGCAACTAAAGAATATCTATTGTATTACTGGTTATGACCCATAGGATTTTAGCAAAGCTCTACAAAGCTGAAAGAACTTTAGTGGGAGGGACAAAGAAAAAGGCGAGGAGGAGGAGTGGGTGGTTTTCCAGGACAGCAGACAAAGAGAAAGACAATTACAGAGGCTCTAAAAATCTATTCAGTGCATTTTGCTGGGAACTGTTCCTCCTCCATGTCTCTCTCTCCCTTTCTGCCTGAGTCACCGTACACTCCTCTGGCCCAATCCCAGCCTAATCCTCCACTTTACCTCCATCTCAGATGATTTCACAGTTGTCACTGAACGCTGAATTTGCTCTTTCTTCCTACAAATGTTAACTGGAGTACATGCCAAGATGGCGCCAAGATTGTCACTGGCTAGAGGGGTGGAAATGTGCCTCTCAAACTGGCAAATGTTCCCTCACGGTTGTTAGCATTCTCCACAACAGCAAGTTAAAACACTTGGCTAGCAGTGTCATTTAGCAGGTGAAAACCTCCAGGCAGTTGTTGTTGTTCTCTTAAGAGCATGAAGAGCAGTCACGCCAGCAAATGCCCGTCACTTAACATCAGAACCCTCAACATTTCACTAAAAAGACAAGAGACCCTCTATGAAGACAAGGAACCACTTCTCAGCAAGACACACCCACACATGCACAGAAAAACTAAAGGTCATGATGACAACCCCACCTGTCCTCAACTGATCAACCAATGTCCACACGTTATGTTGGAAGCTGTGTCTTTGGCTGGCCTTCAAGGGGCTGAGCGGGAGCAGACTCACTGTCTAATTACAGTTGGAGAGGTCACTGTCCTTCCTGCAGCTAATGTGGATTTACTGACACTGAATCCTGCCTTAACGAGCTGTGGAGTCTATCTGACAGAAAGAAAAAAACATACAGCTGTGCAACATGAACGGTTTGGTTAACAAGACAAGAGACGGTAGCTAATGGTTTAAAATACCAGAGAACATTAAATCCCCTCTGTCATGTCCACAATTGTGCCCACTGATTGCCTTCTACAGCTGCGACGCTGTTTTGTTTCCTGCACTTCAGATCTCTTGAGCTTTATGCCATGAAGCTATGCTGCTGGCATGTCACTACTCTGCAGAGTGAATTAGGTTCGAAAGAGGGTCAGAACAACTACCCAGGGGCAACGTTCATGGCATAGACAGCCCCATGTGTTACTCGGCTGGTTACCACTACACACAGAGGAGCGAGGTGTGGTAACAGTAAACAGCCCAGACACAGGAATGCATAGGGCAATAAAACGCTATACAACGCCATTCATCACAGCACCCAGAGCTCGGCAGGGGCACGAATATCAACGTTTCCACCACACGCCCAGTTCCACAAACAGCTTTGAGCATTCCTACAGCCTCTCACTGTCTAATTCTCCCCATGAGCTTTAATGTCTATAAGCGACTGTCCGGCATTCTTGCCGTCTGTCACTGATGTGCTAGTCAGTTTTTTATTAATAGCTCGGGGAGTAAACAATTTGTGGTTTAGCATAATACGACATAAGCCACACTGGTGAATGCCAGAGGGGTCACCTCTGGGACAGAAAATCAAAAAATGGCTCCAGAGTAGAGCAGCAGTTGAGGATTGATAGTCCAAGACATCAAGATGGAAAACAAAACATGTTTTCAGGGAAGGCTGTGAGAAAAAAACTCATCTCTTTGAATGAGACTGCAATAAACTGCCCGCATTGATGGGCAATGGTGATAATATATGAGACAACATTTGTATGGACTAACCTAGTAGATTCAATAAAAAGTAAGTGGCTGTGACCAATGAGAGGAGGTGCGGTCCATATACACCGCTAAGGATCATTTAGTCCACCATCAACAGAGAAGGGCAGCAGAGCAAAAGCACGTGTGACATTCAGGAGTTGGAGGTGTCTGTGTGTGTGTTTAAACCTCAAGTGTACAAGCTCCTCCAAAGCCTCTGGTGATAAAATCCAAACATTTCTGGTCAACTTAAACACAACATAAATCTGTCCTAGGAGCCAGGCAGCAACAGGGACAGGGAAAGATGTGTAAAGGGGAAAAAAATGACAACTAGCAATTCATTCTCTGCTCAATGCGTCTCTGCTCATCACGAGGACAATCATTTATCACATGAAAGGTTTTCAACTTTCAGTCCGAACTTCCTCAGGTTTCCTGGATGTCACAAGTTTGACTAATAAAACCTGCATATGTGTGAGATACAGATACTCAGTATGAAGCCACATACTGAGTCTTTCTATTCTTATAGAGATTCCCAAGGATGTTGGATGGGCACGTGACTTAACAAAGAGCTGGGATTAGAACGGCGTGGAACAAGGTGCTTGAAGCAAAAAACAAAAAAGGGAAACAAAAAGCAATAAGGAGGACTGCGCAGGGAAGATAATTAATGAATGACTGCATCAAATAATACAAGCTGTAACAGTGGGACCTCTTGTCCTACTTCTGGTGCGTATTACGCACACACAAAGACTTACAAATAAGGGGGAGGAAGAATTAAGAAGCAGTTCCAAAAAGGAATTAATAGTGCTTTACCAACAGACTTTCCCATAAAAATGTCTTAAGGAAATAGAATATGGAACAGCACGGGTCATTGAGAAAAACAATAAAACAGAGAGAAACTGGCAGAAAGGGACATTCTTACATTAATGATGGTGAGGCCGCACTGCATTAGAAAAAAAAATATTAGTGGTAAAGCCCAAAACTTTAGTTGAGATGGAGATGGAGTCAAGAGGGTTCAAGGATTTTGTTCTGCAGAGAGAGTTTCGGAATTAACTTCTATTTGTGAGGCAGTGTCAGCTAGTCGGGGCCACAGGGGAAACAGACATGCTGCAAAAAAACTGGACAGAGCCAAATGGTCTGAGAAGTATTTTATATGGAAATCCTGACACTGAGTTTGCATTAAAAATGCAAGTCAGATGGGGAAAAAAAGCACTGAGCAGATAATGAAACCAGATTCCAGGGGTGCATATTTACTATAAGATGTGATTTATTAATTAATATTCAAATATATTCAGTTCGTGGGTCCTGCTTGGAATTATGAGAGGTAATTTTTCCAGTGTTGAGAAAGTGCCTTATTTCTGTGGCAGGTAATTGAGAGCAGTGAAGTGAAAAGAGTGTCGGATATGGTGAAGGTCTGACTCTCCCCTCAGCGTCAATGTCTCTCTGAGGCCCAGGAAAGAACCATTGTTCCATCAAGGGACACAAAAAAAGGATTAATTTGAATTTGGTTTACAATGCCATGCCTTTCAAGTTAATCCATCTGGCCTGTGCCCCGGAGTTGCCGGCTACTCCCTCTATTCCCCATTCACTCTGCCAGAGCTCTTTGTCTACGGGAGGGGTAAATGTCAACTCTACCACTGCTTGGGCAGAGAGAGTCCTGAGAGATACTGAGCCAGAAAGAGAAAATCAAGACAGAAAGAAGAAAATAGTCTGCAATTACAGCAAAATGTTGTTTTCTACTTCTTACAGGGTTTTTTTTTTTTTTTTTGGTACTAATCAGAACAAGTTTTGCTCTAACTTTGTGGTATATATTTATGTATATTCATCATTTGCTAAGATCAAGCCAATGTTAATATATGCAAAATTGAAATTTCCCTGAATGCAGAGGAATTATGCACAGCACTGCTGTAATTTGGCTTTAACAGATGGGGATCTGGTGCTCAGATTCTGTAAATAACAGGCTGTGTGTGTGGGGGGAAATCATGTCCTTTCTTCCTGTGTAGTCACTAAGTGGCCCATATTATCTAGCACCCCTGCTGAGAGTGTTAAGATGAGTCTTCCCATACATCCGTCATGTCTGTTTCCCCTTTTCCCCTTGAAATCCACTCTATCCAAATTACAATGATGGGTCACAGAGAGACATTTGAGTTGCTATTTATTTGTTTGTATGTTTCTTTATTTAGTTAGTTTTTTACAAAGTCTATAATTTAAACTCTGTGGCTGTAGTATTAAAAATTAAAAATATGGATGTGGTACATTGTGTATCTAAAACACAAAAATAAAACAACAGAACAGCAATACTTCATACTGTCACTTCTAAACGTACTGCTCATACATTGCGGTGGTTTCAAGCGAAGTATCCAGAACTTTTTATGTATCCCTGGTATACAGTATTCAGGAAGCTGCATTGACCCAAAATCATAAAACCTAATTTTACTGCAGAGTGGTTTGGAGAACAAACTGAGAGGGTGACTGAGAGTCTGCAATGGGAGAAGCATCTACAGGGAAAACTTATTGAGCTTCAGGGCACAAAATGAAAGACTATTAAAAAAGCCGTTGCAACCATCACTGGCAATAATAATTTTGCTGCCTCCTCTTCACTCTTTCCCTCATCCTATTGCTGCTGCCAGAGGGACAGTCGGACCACTGACCTGTGCTTTGGCTGCAAAACTCCCAGTATACCCCTGAAGGACATACATCCCGTCCGTCAACAGAGGACAAAGCTAAACAGTTGCAGCAGACATCTGCATGGCGACACAACGAAGGCATACAGATGGTGTTTTTGAAATCTCTTGGCTGTTACCTTTAACAAGTCTTTCAATTAGCAAGCAGGGAAATCTACAGCAACAAATGTCACTAAACACAGAGAAATGGCTCATTTGAAGCTGAACTTAATTAATGCCATTTATCTTGCTCCCAAGAGAGCCAAATAAAATACAGATAATATATACAAAGAACAAACGGAGAGGAACACAGATTTTAATTAGAGATGTTTTATCAAACAACTCTACCGTCTCAGCTGATGTCCTCCTGGCGCCACTTAAATACTCCTCTGCATTAATCAGGCAGCTCACTGTAAATTACATTATGCATAGAAGATGTCAGTATAAACCTCCACAGACTCCAAAACAAGGTACCAATTCTCCTCTTTCTCTCCTTTTTCTTCACTTGACTTCAACACTTTTTTCTCTGTCCTTATTAGAGAGATGAGTTTTTAAAACAGCATCATAGCAGGCAGGCTTAGCCAGCACTAAATAACCACGAACAAAGCCAGCCCTGATATTTTATTTATATGTAATTTAAAGCCATGCACAGAGATGTTCAAAGGCTGTGAGCTAATGATGCCAGATGATCTGCACAATTTTCAGATTTATCCCAACATACAAGGTGTTGTCAAATTAAAGCCAAAACAAAGCAAATATAAATAGACGAAATGTATTTTAAAAGCAAACTGCTCCTTGTGAAAGACCTCAAATAGTAACAAAATAATTTTTTTCAAAGTTTAAAATCCTAATTTAATTTAGATAAATAAAATAGCAGAGGACAGACTGTTATGTCTTAGGGGTGCAGTGTTCTCCAGTTACAGATTTGGGTTTTTTTTTCAGGTCAAATCTCGGTAGTATGGTGAGGATTTAACTAATATTCAATTACACAGTGGCTTAGTTCTAATATAAGCCAGCAGATTTAGCTGTCATTCAGCGTTTGACAGCATGAAACATGCAAAACTAGAATAAATGGACACAGTGTTGCAGCCATGACAGATGTGTTTAACTTCCAAAGATCCTGCATCCTGCTCGCACGTCCTGGTACACAAGCATGCTGTCAATGTTGTTTACAAGAGGCCTTTTTCACAGGCCTAAAAACGTCTTTTTCTGGCCAGTGTCAAAAGTCACCTTTAGATTGCTCGCTGCATAAACTGCACTGGGATATCTGACAATGCTGCGATTCTTCAGTGCTAAGTTTTGAAACTGTATACTTTAGGGCCAGAATTACAAAACATGGTGAGGCTGAGAATTGGAGAAATGCTGCATGCAAAGCTCGCCACACAGTAAAGAGGTGTATTAAGGTAGACAGCTCATACTACCCCCTCTCATACACCATTAGTCCTGGTGGTATGTTGCACATTCCAGCCCCCCTGAGTGTGTCGGGGAAGTGGGGCCCCTCTGCTGTGGATCCATCTATAGAGTGCTAATCCACCGCTGGGCCATGCAAAACAGGAGACGACCAAACATAAATAAATAAGAATGAGCTGAATCTCTGTCGACTTTTCTCATTTCAATCAAGTGCTGCGATGGAAACCAGACGGCACGGTCACTTTCAGGGTCAGTCCAGGCTCAATTAGAAAGCACTCACCGAAAACAGTGAGTGATTATTTTTAAGCCCTTAAAAGGTCTCTCCCTGCTGGCCAAGAAGTGGGGCTCAGGAAGATAAAAAAAAGTTCCTTTGCCCCCAAACCTGCCTTTCTCTCCACACCGGCTGTCAAAATGTATAAAGTTTATACACAGAGACAGACAGGATTAAAGGTGCAAGGAGGGAGGTCAAAGAGAAAGGAAAGGGAGATTGAGGACCCCCAGCTCTCTCAATGACAGATAACAGTCGGCAGCAAGCGCCAAGCACAGGCTGATCACCAAGACCACACTGCTGTGGAAAAAGTACTGACGGCTGCAGGGCCAATAATTTCTGGAAACCAAAACCCACTCTTATTTATTCTTATCACTTGTTTAGTATCCAGTTCTGTGCCAGTATGCAAGCATAATGATAGGCACCACACTGGGGGAAAAAAAGAGTGGAAAGAGTGGAATACATGGTAGTGTTAGTGGTTTATACATCCCCGGAGCATTATCATGTAAATGGTAGTTACTGTACAGTAAAAACCCTGCTTTTAAAAATGATAGCAGCTGGGCCTCAGAGAGGGAGGGATGTATCCTGAGTGTAAGTGCTCTCCATGGACACTATCCCTGCTTTTTGTCTACTACATCAAAGAGATACAGCTGAAGAGTTCTATTTCCATTGCTAAACACAATGTACTTTGTCTATGAAACTTCCATATCAGTTTCCACTCGACTGTATCCATGTGTAAGTCTAAAAGGTGCACAGGGTTGTAAAAATGAATTAATATGTACCTGAATATGTTAAGATTAATACTACTTCTAATAATCACTAATTCCTTCTCGGCATGCAGCTGACTCCCATAAAGAGGCTTGTAAAGCTGTGCGCTTTCTGTTAATAGTATTTTATTAAAACTCTGCTTGATAGCACAGTTCATTTGATTACCTTGATGACATCCAGCTAGTTTTATGCTCTACAGGTGTACACCATTAAGGCACTACCTCCATTTACTTTCACTCATCACCTAAAGTGTAATTTCACCCTGAGCAATACGCATTGCACAACAAAATTTCATTATCTCAATGCCAATCCCTGTAATTTTCGCAAATGTGGTGATGACACTTCTTTGGACCAGGAACAAAGGGTTGATAGTGGTAAAGAAAAGAAAAGGGGCAGCTAGGGGCAATTGTTGTAGCTCAGCTATGCAGCATGCATGACTGGCAATATGCGGTTTGAGAAATATGAGTCATTTTTTTTTCTCTTACTAAGTTTAACACTGTTTACTGTCTATATCTCACTGTGTTTCTGATCCAAAGGCCACACTGTGGCAATCGTCCACATTACAGTTAAATTTCTCTGGTCGGGACCAATAGAAGTAAGACTCGGTCTGTCAGCCAAATACAAGCTGAGGCTGTCAGCAGGACAGAGTGATGCTGACGCGTCAAGATGAATACCGGCATGTCGAGGATATAAATCGCTTTCATCTGGTGTCTGTCCATACAACCCAAAAGTGCACATACAAGTACGCATACATCCACACTCCCACCAACCTACCCACACACACACACGCACACACATCTGAGCTAAAAGAATTTCCCTTGAGTCTCATCCATCTCACTTTGTTCCAAAAACTCACTTGTGATCATTTGCAGAGAAAAAACCTTTGTGAGTATCTGTTTAACTTAGTTCTACAGGAGTGCACCTGAACTGTCTATTAAATTGACATCAAAGCTGACTGATGAATATTTTCCCTACAGGACTTTGCAACTCTGAGCACTCACAACGGGCCGAGTAGGACTGAAAGAAACTCTGATTTCAGTGTGGAAAAATCTGACAACGAGGCACTGCATTGTACAACTTTGGATGTGATATTCTAGGACTTTTCATAACTAGGACAAAGAATTTGTCTAACCTAGAAATTGTTGTCTTTCATGTTGTTGCAGTTCAGAAAATCTACACAGTGACAAACAGTCTTGTTCTGCTCGACGAGGTTTTGCCGAGGAGAAAACCGGCTGTAAACTAACGTCTTGTATGAAAAAGTTGGAAAAACAATTCAGTTAAAATTACACATTTAAAAAATGGCTTGATAATCCTTGACTTAAAATTTGTCAAATCCCTTGACATTCCCCGTCTCCAAAACCCCATGACCAATGGGAAACCCGTTAAGATAACATATTTTCCAATTACTTCACTGAATTCCTCAGAAAAGCCAGATAGTCGAGGTAATACAGGTGTGTATTGAATGTCTAGTCTACCATTTCCATCCGGCAAACCTTTTGTCTACACGCTGCACAGATGCTCCTTCTGCATCTGTGGCTGAGAGGATTAACAGACGGGCTGAGGGAGTGTCTTATCTCACCTTGCACAGATAAATCAGACAGGGATACGCTGCCGCTCACACACGGCTCTGGAGAGCAGCAGAGAGGAAGACAAAGGCATTTAAACCGAGAAGCCACACACAGTCTCCTTGCCAGACTGTTTGTTTAAAACCTGCTTTAGGGGTTTATGCTCTGCCTGCCTTTGGGAATGAGTGGCCAGTGGCCACGTGTTCCAGGGTTGTTTGGAATGGCCAAAATGGTCACCTTGATCTCCTCTGCTTTGAGAGTTTCCAGACAATGTAATACAAAAACAAGAACTTGGCATAAATTTTTTTCCACCTATGACCTGCCTCTCCAATTGATCTTGACACCCTCTACCCTTTACCAAGCCAGAAAACAACAAATGATGTGAACAATATGACAAGATATCAAATTCACTCATCATCTTTAAAAAACACTCAAAGTTCATAAGCTCTCCATGGTAGCAATCATTTAAAGCAGACGAACAGAATTTCTATGACACCATGACACTGCTACCTGACATCCACATTGTGACATCGACACTGTGGCAAAACTTGTGTGCACAGACCAAAGTTTTCAGTTTTGTATCACAAAAAAGTCAATACTGACATTTCTCTTGCGTCCTAGAGTACATGCCAAAGTGGTTGTTATGGGACTCTTTACAACTTTATGGTCAAGAGGAATAACAGTTGATGTTCAAAATGAATATATTTATAGTCATATGAGGACAGCTATAATAATGCCTGTGTGTCTGGAGGACAAAGCTGGCTTTATGTGGCTTTGCCTAAGGGGAAGTAGCTGGAATCTTATGTGGGATAAAAGGAAACCATATTTTCTGATACAATTCCAGCCTGAAAGTACTGCAGCAGAATTTCTTTTTGTGGAAAAGTGAAGCTACAGAGTGTCCAAGTAATGTGTGATGTAGTCATTGCAAAGGACCTGTTCCTTAAGCATCACATTCTTTCCTTGCTATTTTTCAGAAAATAACTTTGCCATTCAGATACTGAAGGCCAAACACTGCACACGTCTCAAGTGCAGAAAGAGACACTGAACAGTAATTCTAAGAGCTAACTCTTGTGTAAAAAAACAAACTAGACAGGCATAATTGTTCTTTTACTGTAGAAAATGATTCCTTTCTCTGAACAAGTTTCATTAAGAGGTGGGGGTGTTTGAGAACCACCCCAAGCAATTAGAAAAATTATTGATCTGCAGAATTGTCTCAACTGTTGTTAATTACAGAGAGCTTCAGTCTAAATGATTACCTGATGAGATGCACATTTCAAGGGGAGCAAGCTGACATGGATCTTGATGAAGTCAATGTGCATAAATGATGGAATATGTTTGCCCAGTGGACTGAAGGTAAGTGTAATTATGGTCTTGAAGGGATATTCAATGTCATTATGGGACTACTTTAACAGCCGAGTAGATCAAAAATACATTCCCATCTCCATGATTCATGTGTAGTTGAGGGAGGTTAGAGCTTATAATCAAGACAGGTGGGGAATAATAAACACGTAGAGAAGGTTAAGAGTGGATACAGATGGTGCTGCTGAAGCGAGCTCTTTCATCTTAAAACAATGTCATTTATTTTTGCATATGAAAAACTTCTCTGCCACAAAGAGGACATCCCAGTCAAGGTGACCTCTGGGGCGTAAGACATCAATGGATCAGGTGCAAGCCAACTGTTCAACCGAAGGTGGAAGCAGAAAAGAATCATAGTGACTTCAAAGAAATCGCTGGTAAAAACAGAGGAAAAAAAGGGGAGCACTTATAACAGTTGACATCAATCAATAAGAGTTGACATCAATCAAGAAACGAAATCCTACTGTGTTGACCAAAAGCAGCGCTGGAGGGGAGTCTTTATTTTGAGTGTGATGGCCATGAAGACTTTAAGAGCGTGAATTACATTTAAGAGTAACTAGCATTGTGAACAAACTCTGCAGCACCAAGGGATGAAAACCAGCTGTCAGGCCACAGTGGCACTGAGTGCTTCACCACGGAGGACGGTGTCTGTTTGCCAACAGCAAATAACCGCCTCTGGCCCATTTAGAGCCATCTCTTTTTCTTTTCTGCAAACAAAAGCAGTCTGCCACTGAGATGACACGAGCTCTCCTCAGCAGCCACCACTACGCCGCCCGATCAAACACAGAGCTGTATGTGGAACGAGCCCAAAGCCAACACAGTAAAGAACTCTGAACTAACCAGAGTACATGAACACTACATACTGCCAGGCCAACACAGAGGAATTTTAAGTCCCTTCTGTGTTGGCTCATTTGTTATCCTGGCATCTGCTTTGCATGGAAAAAAAAGTGTTTACTGGTCATGAAATGAAGTTTAAAAGAAAAGCAAACTTATAACAAATGAATACCTAGGCCAGGTCAATGCCTTGAGCACTTTGTCATGTTCCTCAGCAGATTTTGTGGTTTGGCAATGTCCATGTTCCTGTGTGAGGGGGGCGCACCATCATCAGGAGGGCAGTTGGGGTGTACCTAAACTGCAACGGTGTTTGGGTGGGTGGTGCATGTCAAAGAGGAAGCCACATGAATGCCAGGACCCAAAGTTTCCCAGCAAAACACTGGATTGTAACACAATGATGTGACTCTTAATCACTTCATTTGTCTGTTCTTTTATTGTTTTGGCTGCTACGTGTACATGAACTTCTAACACTTTTAATATTTTACTCAAGTACAATATTGAATACTGAATTCTTCTTCCCCCGATGGTAGGAAAGGCAAAGGGAAAAGGAGCTGTGAGTAAGATACAGCTAATCCTCCAAAAGCATTCACAATTCAGGCTTTGATTGATATTAAACAGCCTAGAGCTAACTCAAAAAGGTAAACGAGAGTATTTCCTGTTAAAGTAGTCCCATAATGACAATGAAAAAGATCTTCCTGAAAAAGAGACGGAGACTACAACCATAGTAGATAATAATACTGAGTGGGACCAATATTTACGGTTTGAGAAGTTCTTGGACAAGAGCTGACTGTTAATGTGACCAGATCAACCTTTTTGCATTGCAAAATATGAGGCAGGACCAAAATTCGTCCCCAACCGAAATGAGAGCCTTTTCAGGAGTGTTTTCATTTTGGGAAATCCCACAGAAATATTCTACTATGTATCAAAAATTATGAAGATCCAAAATGCCTAACCTGTCGTTCTAGTGTTTTTGTAGAAAACTGAAAAAAAACAAACAAACTAAAAAAAACAAGACAGCAACCCTTTGTTGTTACCAATGACTTAATATAGGATGTTAAATAAATAGCACTGCAGCTTCTTCTTTTTTTTTTTTTTTTACATTTCTACAGATTTGTGCTTAGCTCAGCTAGTACATTGCATTCTACTTTGAAATTAATGGGTTAACATTTGCTTTTAGCAGGATCACAGAAACAAAATCCATAGTTACATAAAAAAGGCAGCAAAGTGGATAAGTGGCAACAAAAAATACAAGCACTACACAAAGAAAATTAATAGACCACTCCTTAAGTCAAAAATGAGTCAGAACAGGAATCAGCCTGCTGGGCTTTCACTTATTGCTACACACTGAAATAATAACACAGCGGAAGAGAAATATTACAGTGGAACAGACTGGTATAAAGTGGCCCTATGCCACAGAGCTGCCATTGAGTAGAAAAAATAACAAAGAAACTATAAAAGGAAAGTCTAGGTATGAGAGTTGAGATGGATTTTAGGTAGATATCTCAGCTGGCAAGGGCTCAAGAAACCACCGAATGCGGACGCATGCAGCTATTAACACACGCGCTCACAAGCAAGTGTCACACAAACACACATCACGCTCTCAGGGACACGCACACATACATTCTATGGCAGCATGCTTACAGCAAGAGAGTTGCCAGCTGTCAGAGATCTTTGAGAGAACAGAACACCACCTGTCCCCTTATCTTCCACTCACAAGCCAAGAGACTCTCTGTCCAACTGGAGCCACCTCCATCCACTATCTCATCCCAAGCTTAATTGCAGCTTGTCCGCTATTTTCTATTCAACAACTTATCCCTGTCTTTGTTGTCCTTTCCTATCGCTCCTTCTGTGTGTTTGATCTCAAAGCACCAGATTCTGTGCAATTGTTTTAAATCACATCAAGGCTTTTCTGAAGAGAGACTAATCTACATGTTACCGGCAGTCCTGGTGGTGATGAGACCTGTTGAGGTTAAGATTCAAGCTGAGGTGGACAGTTTTGCCAGATGTTGTTTTTGTTGTTGCCAGATAGGAATTTAGCTGTCAGGTCAGTAACACTGTTTGTATGTGTGAAGGGGTGCAAGGTTAACATCTCTCCGTCTCTGTGTTTACATGATCTCACTCTTTAACCCCTCTCCTCTCTATGCCATTGTTTTGCTTTTGATTGGCTGAGCATTTGGGTGCAGACAGATTGATAGAAGACAGGCTGAAGCATGGGCAAACTCCAACCACCGCTAAAGCTGGTTTTGCTGCCTATTGTGTAAACACAAGCTAATGTGATACCTTCACAGAACTTGCAGAGTACGAATGGGGTGTAGTGGATTTTGGTCCTAAATGACAGCAGAGTACTCAGCTCTGTCACAGTCCATGCGCAGCACAGCGTTAATGGCACCTTTGCTTGAAGCTGTTAAAATAGGGGAGCATTCTCTCCATCTGTGCTGGCAGCAAGAGGGCCACCAGTAAAATAAAAGCAGCATGTGCAGTTTCCAGGTAACCAGCTGTAGTGAGAATGCGTATATGATGGCAGTGCTAATGGGCCAGAGTTCCTCTGAGAAAAACACACACACACACAAACCTTTTCTGCTCACACTGTATACACATGCACAGGAGCACTTTAGCCTGGGAAAGAGTAGTGGAAGAAGTGAGTGATGGCCCAACCAGCTGTCTGGGAGTTACGGTCTGAATTGTGGAGGCCAGACTGATGTTTTTCAGACAACCTGAGCAGCGCTACGGCAGATGGAGTTCACCACTGGGTAGCATAGCTAAAATTAACCCAACAGCTTAGCATGAATTAAGCTGGGCCCCTGAGCAGGGTGCATGCATCCCACAGGATTGAGGCGGGTGCTGGGCACTGAGTACCAGGCCCGCAGGGACCAGACTGCAGCTGAGGAAAGGTTTCACAAAATCAGCGGGGTCCTCTCTTTTTCAGAGCAGTCAGTCCAACTCCTAAGGCTGAAAATGAATTTACATGGCAGTGGAGAACCTTGGGTAATGTGATTAAATCCTGGCAACACACTGAGCGATGATTAACTTATTCTCTACCCTCTCTGTGCCCTTCCATGCTGCTTCTTGCATCTCTGTCAGGCAATCAATAAGCTATTATAGCTCCAAACAGTGGGGCAAATTAACTTACGGCTCCACCTGCAGAGTCGGCACTCTCCACTAATCCCATTGGCAGGGAAAAATGAGACTGGACGCAAAGGCCAGGCCCCGAGATCATCTGCGACCACACCATGATTATTGGCATGATGATCACAGATAAGGTCCTGACGGGCACTGGTGGTCACATTGTAAGGGTATGGGGAAGTTGTACAGTACCTCACCTTCTGATTAACACTGCCCTGCAAGAGGGGGATAATTGTTAAACGTTTGTTGAAAACTAGAATAGCTCAGTGTCAATTCCTAAGCTTTTTAAAGGGAAGTGGGGAACTCTGGGAAAAGGACTAGCTATATCCCCCAGTCACTGAAAGGCTTTCTATCCCATCCATCAGACGGGAGCCAATCAGCTAAATAGAGCTGAGGCACCACTGACAGATTAGAATCTGATACCAAAGCGAGAGAGAGAGAGAGAGAGAGAGAGAGGGGTCTGGAAGGGAGAAAAGAAATGTCACCCTCGAGCCTAACAGCAGCACTATGGTCATACA
>JAPQLA010000023.1:20905975-20916288 GCA_029822935.1 Naso vlamingii | reverse complement strand
GAGAGAGAGAGAGAGGGGTCTGGAAGGGAGAAAAGAAATGTCACCCTCGAGCCTAACAGCAGCACTATGGTCATACAATACCGGGCCTCACTGAGTCAGATGTCAGCTATTTCAAACTCACCCACAGCAACAGACTACTGTTTGAATTTTGAATGGATCCTCTCTACTTTTCTCCTTTTACACATGACGTCCCCCTGTCTGTCTTTTATCCAGCTCTTTGCAGTATATGGTTACATGGAGATCCTTTTGTGTCCTTGCCACACCCTGTTTGGAAAGGTCATGCAGGCACAAAGAAGAGGTGAGAGTGTATCTGCTCTATTCATCGCTCAGTCAAGCCGTCCTTCTACTTGTGGTCCTAATTAGACTGTTGTATATGTTTGCATACACTCCACTGAGGATGATTATGTTCTCCGCACATGTTTTCAAGCCTGAGGTGTGTAAACAACATTCTCTAAGTTAATCACAAGAGACAGTTGTTTAAACTAGTCATCAAAATCTCTCAGATGTGACCTGCATTTTTTTTTTTATGTTCACTGTTGGTTTGTTGCTTTAGCTGTTCATGCATTTCTTTTTATGTCCTTTGTCATTAGTGCGTTATTACTGCGGTTATGAAGTCAATCCCTTCATTTGTAATGTGAGACCTGGTTTGTTGAATATCTAAGGTTTAGAAATGAACCTCTTGCATTACAGAAAGGTCAGGGTAACAGAGGGCTTGCATAAGAACTACACTGTGATAATGAGCCACAACTCTTACTCATACCATGCTATTTTAGGACACACTCTTGTGTGTGACAAGACAAGGAGAAACTCATTTTCTCCCAATTGTTGCTTTAATGATCAGATTAACTCCCACAGCAACCAAGGACAATTAGATGACAATTGAATGCCATCATGCAACCCCTGTTTGCGTTTGTCATTGACTGATGGCAGGCCTCTGACTATCCACAGTCAGCAGCAAGCAGACTGCATTTCATTTGTAGTCAGATCATTATCAGTGTTGGGGTCTACTGCTTAGCTCACCAGCTCTTTCTGTGTGGCTTGCTTCAGGCTCAGCAACATGCTACAACTCCAATAAAATTTCAAATGTCACTGCTCCACGCCCCTTTTCCCATCCCTTCTGCTATACAAGGATCTTGGAAAGAAACCCTATCTCTATTGCTTCAATCTTTTTCTCTCTAATAATTCACAGGAGGTTGAGTGAGGGAAAGCAACTCAGATGGGGAAATGCAGAGGGAGAAATAGAAATAGTGAGGAAAGAAAAAAAGGAGACAACATGCTGGAAAGGGAACATAGATCAAATGGAGGCTAATATAGTAAAAATGTGACCCAGACACCTTCTCCTCTGTTATCGGAGCCTGAGCAGAATCAGCTTGTCTTCCCACGGCTTCTGTTGAGCAACTGAATCTCTGCCTCTCAACTCCTCCATAAAGCCTACAAATCAACAGATGACAGATACCATTCACGTCAGAGATCTGACTGACAAGTTTGTGGCCTAAGGTGCAAGGAGATGTGTTATACAGCTCTCATTACATGCATGTATGGTTGAATTTTCAGTGATTATTCAGAATGTTTTAAGTTAATAACTTTTCTGGAATTTTTGCTCTGGGTTATTGAAAATTGCCCTCACCCTCAGACTCCTACCTCTAATCAAGATGAAGGAAGAGCTCAGTTATTGCCAGCACTGATGACATCATTACTGCTTTGAACAAATTTGTAAAGGTCCACAACGCAAAATTCTACAAAGAAGGGATCCATATGTTCCACGACAGCCAGACTAAGGTTGTAAATGTAGGCTGGGACCATGTTGAAAAACAAATGTGCTTGGTATATGTGTTTGTCATCGTTGCTTTGCAAATATGCAAGAAATACTGAATGTTGTTTCCTATTCTTCAACTAACTACTTTTGTTTGATTTTGAAAAAGCAACTGAAACTCAGTATCAGTATTTTGGAGCAGGGTTGTCAAGTGTGTATCTGACATTTCTCTGGTCTTGTTATGTACCTTTGCTGCACTTAGATGAAACTAGATGTCACAGCTGATGTCTGTGCTCTGCTCAGAGTTGGAGAGGGGCTGAGAAGCTATCAATAGGTGATGAATTGTTGGTCTGTCTCCAAAGAGCAAACAGTGCAGACAAGGGGAAAAAAAAAGAAAAAACAGGTCATCACGAGGTCCATACAGGCTCCCCTTACATGGACTCAGTGTGCCCCCTGAGCAGAGTTTTCTAACTTTGCCAGAATGTTGGCTGGAAATCCCAGAAGTTCCAGTCTCCGAACCCCTTTATCCTCCCTAACTCCATCGTCTCGGATCGAGGAGCATGATAGAAGGTTTCAAGAGAGGGCTTAACCCAGGTTTAATAACCAGAGCATGTCCACAGAGCAGAACACCTCGTCATATGACTGTACACATGCACAAGCCTCACAGACACATAAACACACATACGCACAGCGTCTCTGGCCACAGGAGAGGCCAAGACCAAGAGGAGATTACACTTCACAACAAGAGTAATACCCAGGTCTCCGCAGAAGAAGTGGAGATTAGACGCAGCAGCATACATTCATCTGGTTCTCACAAGCACTGACGCACAGATTACCACCAACAGCATTTATCACATGTGGAGCAGAGCCAAAGACACACCTCAAACAAATATGGAAGCAAGTTGATAAAAGATGCACATAAAAAATACACTCACTGAAACATGCGCACACATAAACAGTATAAATGGTTCTCAAGAGGGGAGGAAGTGAGGGTACTCTGCTATCAGCAGCCCGCCTGAGTTCAGTGCACTGGACTCAAGAGCTCGCATACTGTATCTTATCTGCTCTAGACCAGCACTTCATAATGTTAATATCATACTTCACTATCCTGGGATCCTGCACCCATGCTACTCATGATTCTGTTCTGTACTATAACCGGTGGAAAGGATTATATAGAGGAATAAGCACTCACTGTGGCGACCAGAGGAAAAGCTCTAACGCACAAAAGTTTAGGGAAGCATACAGACACCCAAACACAAAGCTGTGCAGTGGCTTCACGTTTTCAAAGACGTCCCGAGATACCTGGCCTATGTCATCCTGTGTAAATGGATGGACTTCGAAAACCTTCACAGAAACAGCGGAAAGTGTTTCAAGTGGACTCTGTAAGTCAGTGTTCCCATTCTTTCCTTGTTAACAAAGACCAGCCATTTCCTACATGAATGAACACTAAGTGGAGATTCAAAAGGCAAAAATGAAGAAGATGTCAGCGCAAAACAGCTGTGCTTAGCATTTCTAATGCGTATCATTCTTATCCTTATATATGGAAAGATTGATTATATTACTAATAGTTAAATATCTATCACACTAAAGGGACTGGCTAAAGCTAGGAAGTGTTTTATGTCACCATTAAAAAGTACCTCATCACTGAGGCCCTGTATTCATTGTTTCATGTTTTATTTCCAAATAAATCCCACTTGTGACAATCTGATAATGTAGACGATAAGATGCACAGTGGGAATCACGGATGAAACACATGAAATTATTTCGTGCTTTGTTAATTTAGATTTTCCCTGTCTCATTATCTCAAACTGTGTTCATCTTAGTCTTCATTCTCTGGTTCTGTAGAAAGAGACAAGGGGAGGATTGAGGGAGGTTATGGTGTACTTTTGGGGGCTCTGTCTCCCTTGTCTTCCCTGGCCCAGTAGGCTGTCAGAGACGGGCGGAGCATGGAGTGATTGATGGGACTTTGGGCAAGCTCCTTTACCCATGTCTGTACACCTGCCCCTTTAGCTCATGTACACCCTTCTTCATACAACACTCTGCTAGACATTGTTCACTAGACCAGTGTAGACACACTGACAGATTGACTGAATCAAAAACATACAGAGACACACTCCCACACTCCCCAAACAGAGGAGGGCTTGCCTCACACAATCTTGTCCTCCTATCCAAGATTTTAGTCTCATATGAACCAATCTATTCATACTACTTTCTTTCACTCTGCAGGATGTAAGATTCTCTTTAGACTGTATGCTAATGTTCACTTGAAAATCACAAAAAGCATCTAAAACTGTATCATAAAGCTGCCCTGCTTCTCTGTTTTGGCTCCATTTCACGGCTGTGCTGCTCTTTTTCCTTTGCTGAGCTTTTTCAATGCTTGGCCTTGTATCTAGCCTGCAGTATCAGTTTTGGCGGGATCGGCTATGCGTGGGTGAGGTTATGCCTTTGTGTTTGTGAATACCATGTTCTAAAAATCACCAAATCAGTGTGACATTTAACACATTTTACATGACTAAAACAGATATGAGCATCTTCCTCTTTCCTCCAGGCTGCTGTCACTGCAGGGAGTTACATCTGAGCTTTGGGTCAATTATGTCAGCCAATATCAGTCAGGATGTGTCTTATGCATATTTAGTCAAACAAGAGTAAAGTTTTAAGGTAAGTATTTAGGTCACTAACAAGCACAAACTATGAGAGGCACTTCACATTTTTGTAATGCAAGTCTTGTAGACCATCACTGAAATTCTTTATTCAAAACAGCAATTAGGTATTGACCAAATGCAGCAAATAGATGCTGCATGTTTAATGACATGGACTGCATTGATTTGTGCCAACACTCTGAAGCGCTAAATATGCTAGGTTCAACAGACCACACGCACCATGCATGATAAAAATCACTCTCTGCTTACATGGATTAATGGAAGACTAATTGAAATGCATGTGTGGAACATATCATAGACTGCAGAGGTTCCACAAATACTAAGCTAACAGTTCTGTCCCTGCAGGTAACTAGACAGTAGCCAGTTGCTTCCCATGTACTGTTAATTTCAAGAGTAACAGCCCCGGACTGAAACAGCCTTAAACAACAGCACACGCGCTGCAACACAAACTAAAATTAAAACACAATCTACTGAATGCATAAACACAGACTCATTGTAAAGCAAGCTGCATATATGCAAAACTTTTTTACACTATTATGAAACAGTTTTCATAGTGAGAAGGAGTTCAGCTTTGACAAGCACACACTCTCACACACGCGCATGCACAAACCACTGGGCTTTGAGATAGTGGAGGGTTCTGCATTCCAACATAAAACAGATTGGAGAGGAGGCCAAGGAGAGTCTGTGGTGTGGAGCCCACGCCTCAGCTGCATGTTGACTCATGAAGCAGACCCTGGCTGTGCCGTTTGCACCAATTTGCTCTGAACCTCCCTGAGACAAATAACTGCCACAGAGCAGTAACACGCTCTGCCTCCAGTCCCCTGGCAGCTTGCCAGCACAGTCACTGCTGCTTCTGCTGGAGTTAGCTCTACTGACTTTGTTTCCTCCTTCAGCTCTTGCTCTCTCTTTCTCTGATGTTTCTTTTTTTTTTGTAACCTCACTCACTTATTCTTTCTCTTCACCTCATAGACTCAGACTCATTTTATGCTTGGAATGCCTTTATACTTGCCAAGCAGAAAAAAAGAGGTTAAAAGGAGTTCACACAAAATCCAAAAATAACAGGAATGGAGGGAGAAGTGTGAGAAAGTCATTAAAATTCAAAAAACCGAAAACTGCTGCACTATATCATCACACTTTTAATAAAGTAATGAAAGGAAAACACCCAAACAAATAAATAACCACTGTGCCACCAGGTAGTAAAAGAAGCTGTTTCAGTCATAGTGCTTGTTCTGTTACAGTGGGAAGCAGTGATGAACAATGGAGGAGTTAAGCAGAGAGACTGGTGATGGCTGGTGATGGCAGGGATGAAAGCAACGTGAGATTGAGTAAACTCAGATGTTGTATGTCAGAAGGAGGGGTTGTGCTAAAGGGGACAACATAAAGACCCAGAGTCTTTGAGAGCCAACAGATGTACAACAAGGGATTTCCTGCACAAGAGACAGGCGAGGCCTCTAAACAGTGGGAGGTGGCTCTGCTGCCTTTAGACTGGCGCATGCCAGCCAACTGTCCTCCGCTCTGCAGATGACTCTTAAGCATGGCCCCAAATCTGTCAGGATGAACTCTGCCTCCTTCAACACATCCGAAGCCCCGACCTTCCCCCACTAATCAGAGAGTCAGCGAAGCCAGCTGGCTGCACACAGTGACAGAGATTTTACATAAGCATCCAGATCAACGCCATTCTGAGAAAAACTTAGCTAAATAGAGGTCCATGCAATGGACTAAATTCAAGTAAACATTGCTTCGCTTCTATTGTTGGTGGCTGTAAAAAGTAAACCCTGCCTCTGGAGAGACAAGTCTTTGTGTAAGGCCTTCAGCCAACCCTGTGCGGTCAGCACTGAGCAGGCAGCCAGGCCACTAGACAGCAGCCCTGAGGTTATCGCCCGCTCAAGTGGAGCAGTGTGCCGTCCATTACCTCACTTTGCTATCTTTGCATCCAGGAAAAGAGAAACAAGCTATTCATAGAGCCTCTAAGGGCCCCATGCAGAGAACAGGGTAAAAGAAATTACTGTGGCATATCACAGAGTATACAGTACACAGTACACATATTGTATTGTGCCTATGTATCTGTTATTTATTGCTCAATGAGAGCGAGCACATTTCCTTTTACTTTTAAAATCCGTAACTGATTTTTCAGCATTACATTTACATTTACAATACATATTTAGTAACAACTGAGGTCAAGTTTCAACGGGGCACTTGTTTCTTTATCAACTTGTACTCGTTGATTTAAAAAAGTAGGTTCATTATTTGACGTTGTAATCTCCAAAACAAAGAAAAAAATTAGGAAAAAAAATTAACAAAATAAGAAAAGAATCTAATCTTGAGCTTGTTTGAATACTCAAGGTAAACAGGATTCGTGGTAAATGCATTAGCCCCAGCTTTGGGTTAAGAGTCTGAGATCGAGAGATTGTGAGCCGTACTGTACTTGTGGTTAATGATAAACCAAACAAACTGGGTTAGCTCCGCTAGCCTGACAAAACAGAACTTGTTGAAACTTGGATTATGTTAACAATCGTTGGTGAGTAAGGGAAACTGTAAAAGCCAGCCTCTTAAAATAACATCTTCAAAAAGTTGTGTTTTTAGCTTTTAAAGAGAAAACGTTAGAGGGGGAGAGCTCGGCAAAGTAAACACAATTAAAACCACAACTTCCTTCTTTGGAGTTTCATTGGAAATTAAAAGCCTGGTTGTTCCCTCAACTGACACTGAGTCTGAGTGAAACACTGGGTCCACAATGTTCAACTCATAACAGTTTGGTATGACAAGCATGTTAAATGACAACATGGGATCAAAAATGCTCTAAAACTTTCTTATATGACCTATGAGTCAGATTTATGGCTTGTAGTTTCTCCACTATGGGGTTTAACTGAAGTCTTGTAAAGAAATTTCAGTGTTTCTGGGCTTTTTCTTTGTCGACGACCTTTTTTCTTCGGCAGGGTTCCATCCTGGTTGCTCCGACAACATAATTATATGTAGTTAGGCATGAGCTGCAGAGAGGGGAGTGAGAGAGAGCAACTAAGCAGGAGGGAGAGAGAGAGCTGGAGCACAGTGGCTTGTCATTATGGGTCTGTTTGAACCTTATACAGAATAAGCAGCCCAAACTTGAGACTGAGCCAGGGGTACTCTGTCCTCCGCTTCTTGCCTCGCCAAGTGTCTTGTTTGTCTCCTTGAAAAACCCACCTCTTAAATAAACTCTGTATATCATCTACAACTGGGGAAAGTATTTTTAGCCGTCTTACCTGCAGAAACTTGGAATATGTGCCAAACACTAGAGTTCTCTTGCATATTTTATTCATATGTTATGTGATTACTTTGCCTCTGAAGTGCTTTCGATACTGACATTAAATTGTGCAGAATTGCAGTTTTAATACTGACATGCTTGGCTAGCATAAATATGAGCACAACATACCAACCAGACCAGCTTATTTTCTCTCTAAACATCTGACATGAGACTTACTCTAAATTTAACAACAGGGCTTATGGAATACCCATAAAATCCCAGTGTATGATGAAGACGCCTCTAAAAGTCTGGTGCTTCTTACTTTACATTTCACTTAGCGAACATTAAAGGTAGAAAATATTGGGAACAGCCACACAGAGCGAGGCAGTTTGTACTCTATACTCCAGATGTCCCACTGTTGTAGCCAAAGTCTGAAAATACAAAGAAAGAAGTCCTTCTCTATCTGACTCTCACCTCATACCCAAGACTGCTACACTCAAAAAGCCCAGGGTCCATGCCCAGCCTCCACATCCACTCATACACGCAGACTTCCCAACACACACACACACACACACACACACACACACACAATTCCCTCTTTCCCCATCTTGATTAGATTACAGTGAGCGGGCTGGTGACAGCCTCTGGGCATGCTAGAAGAGTGGTTGATATCCGAGCTCTTCTCTTCAGCCTTCACTCTCAGTCAAGAGAGCAAAGAGATAATATATCTGAAGAGTTGACCTCACCAACAAAAGCAGACTTGAAATAATCATCAGAACAAATTTGTCAACACAGGTCACCACTAAAAATAAGACTAAATGATTTAGAAAGATTAATTTCTCTTCCTACAGTATATACTCACTGACTGCCAAATTCATTCCGTGCAGTTACGTCTCCCAGCTTGCTTACTGACCCTAGAGATGCTTAAATCCACTTTACATCAGGGCTACCCCGTCATTGCATGACTGCAGCAGACAATAACAGGAACCTCTGATACTCCATCAAAAGAGTGGGAAAGCTCTTCATTAAAAGATGACTAAACACAGATGCAATGATTGCACTGCTTTTAGTTATAAAACCTCATATCTATCTCTCTGACAAAAAACAGAAGCAGGGCCAAAACAGAAAGGGCTTTGTTTCCATTGTAGCTCCTGACCACCTACTAAGGGCCCTTTAAAGAAGCACTCACCCTGGGATGATCAGGCCACTTCTCCCCCAAGGCTCCACAGGTCTACAAAGACCGCTGGGCCAAACACATCCTGCCCATCTCCTAAGAGATTATCCAACTCAATGAACACATTGAGCACAGAAACACTGGTAGAAACTGGAGCCTACTATTCAGCTTCTTCTAAACCCCAACTCTTCCATTCACACTCACACTAGAGGCGAAGAGGAAATAGGAAGACATGCTGCACTTACTGGCTACTTCCAGCGAGGCGTTGTGGCTCACAGCCTCTCCCAGGTAGTTGCGGGCTACACAGACATATGAACCTTCGTCTGGCTTGCTCCGTCGTCCATGGACGATGCGTAGAAAAAAGAGGGAGCCACTGGGTAGCAGCATGCGCTGCGATCGGGGATTGTCCCTGTCTGTTTCCACCCGTTCTCCATCCTTGTACCACTCCACTGTCGGGGTTGGCCGCCCCTCTGCTTTACAGTTGAGGGTTGCAGGCTCCCCTTTTGAAACAATCAGGTCGGATGGGTGCTCCACAATCCGAGGTGGGGTGTCCTCTTGGCGCAGACGGGATCCTGAGAAAAAAAGACGTAAAAAAACGTTTAAATCTTCAAGATTTTATACTATGTAAATTGAATTTCACACAGCATTAACATTGGCCTGAAGGCCTAATGTTATATACTTTGTCTTAACAAATGAACACAACTCTGAAGATATGTAATTAGCAGTCTGTTACAGGCATCTTTACAATACCAAGAAGAATCACTTTACCAGCCAAGGCTAATATTCCACTGAATTCTAAACAATTTAAAAAAGACATTTTTGTTTATCTTTTACTTATCAATTCTAAGGTGAGAATGTCAACCCATCATCTTTGACTTTTTAACCAGCTCCACGGACACAACACTCAGACTGTTGAGCTGAGCAGTGTACTATTAAGACTATTAAGACCACATCACATTTTCATGCAGACAATACAATTTGAAAGTAGTGAAACTCATTCTCTCTAAAGGTACCAAAAAACAGGCTGTACTGCACACAGTGAAGACCAAATAAACTATCAAACTGGAAGCCAAACGCTTTAATAACAGCAACTGCTTGTTTAGCAAAGTTCAGCACTGCTCCTGTGAATGTGTCATGACTGAGATCGAATATCAAATGGCAAAAAAGAACAAAAAAGTAACAGTAAACAAGCAATATGACACACCTTTACAGTAAAAGGAAATAAGAGATAAAACAAAAGATATATTATACAATTTGGCGACAGGGAAGTAGCAAGAGCGGAGATTACACTTTGAAGAAATATAGTTCAGCCAACAGCAGTGCCAAGGGGGTTAACACCTCATTGCTATCTCATGCCATTACTATTAGTCTCTCCGACCAGTCAGCTGTGGCCATCAAACCTGCTTTACATGCAAATGAGTTTCCTGTTGTTAATTCCTGGAGGGTGGGGCTTGGTGGTTGTGAATGCATTGTGTGCCGTTCACAGTAGTTTGTGTGTGTGTGTGTGAG
>JAPQLA010000023.1:20869891-20881630 GCA_029822935.1 Naso vlamingii | reverse complement strand
CCTACTGTTTATCTTGATGAGCCAACTCCAATAGTCGCATCACAGCAGTGGAGGGAAGCGAGCAAAAATTTGCATTTTCTTTTAAGGAATTTCTAAAGAATTTGGTTAAAATTTGAGATACATTTGGAAGGAAACCCAACTATTGACAATGCTAACATGCTAATGTTTAGCACATATAATATTTATCATACCCACCCTCTTAGTTTAGTGTGTAAGCATGCTAACATTTGCTATTAAGCACTAAAAGGAAAGCACAATTCATATTAGATGAAAAGCCATTCATTCTGAAGGTACTTCACGGCGCTAGATGAAATACTCAGTGACCTTTGAATTCATCCTTGGGGTAAATGAATGTGTTTGCCAAATTCTTGACAATCAGTTTTTAGTTAAGGCAGTTCGCTCAAAACCACAAAGTCTACCACCATGCTTAAAGAAATGTCAGAAGAGCACTGACGTCTGTTGGCTTCTGTTACGTCCATGAACATCTGTACAAAATTTAATGGCCATCCATCCCATAGTTGTGGGGCTATTTTAGTCGGTAGCAAACTGGTGGAGTGACTGACTATCACGTCACCGCTTCTGTGAGAGTCAGTTATTGCAGTTTGTCTAGTCCAGATAAACACTCCAAATTCCAACATTTTGGTTTTCTACATGTTTTATTTCATAACTAAAATCAATCAAAGTCGTAAAACAATTTTTTTTCTTACAAAATTCACCACGAACCTTAACTGCAATTCCAAACTGCCCATGAGCAGAGAATTGATGGGACATTAATATATTTTTTCTCAAAGAAACTTTCCAGCACTGTACTTAGAATATCATTCCACAGTAGTTGTGGTTTCAATGGGGACTTTGAGCCAACATCAGTGACTGATCTCTCTCTGAAGACCCTGAGCTGAGAAAAACCCAAAGACACTGCTCACGCTCAAAGAATTCCCCTCAAATAAAAAGTCTATTCTTTCTTTCTCTGTCCCTGCTGCGATCAGCTGCCAAAACAAACTGGCTCTGCGATGAATGTAATAAATATGATCGATGGGATATCGGGCTCTGCTGACCTCACACCACGCGCCAGAGTCCAGGGAGCAGGTGCTGCTCAGATTTACAGCCCACCTCCCCCCTCGTATCATGAGATTCTCCTCTCGCACAGACGCTGAGCCCTGCTGAGACACAGCCACACTGTTGTATCTCCACAGAACCAACGGCTCATGCTGAGTCTCAGAGAAACAAGCCTAATATTGGCTCTGGCTGAATTTTACGTGCAACATGTCTATGCATGATCACCGCTCATAAAACCTGCAATGATTTTAGACATCACCAATCCATCATTCATTGCAGACAGTTACTAGAGACATTTTTACTGAGAGGAGTACACAGGGTTGTCAGGAAAGTGGGGAAGCACTCTTATGTGTGTGTGTGTAAAAATGGCTAATTAATCAGAAGGCAGAGGCGGCTGTGGGAATAAATATAAAAACTATGTACAGGGCTTGTGGGAATTACAAGTAGAGGTTCAACTGTGGGCAGGCCATTTTAAAAAAGCTCTAATTTAAGAGTGACAGTAACTCTAAAAGTACAGTATATTATGAACAAATTTAGTAAATTATATGTTTGTTTCAACTTTAACAAGCCTCAGTGTATGCATAGTGCTTGTAATCACTCTTGGCAAATAATGTAATTGCTGAACTAAGACATTATTCTACACATTGCTGTAGGCCTATTGATCTGACACAGCATTTGAACATAAATGTGTTAAATGGATAATTCACTCAAAAAATGAAAATTCATCCATTTCCTACTCATGCTCATGCTATTTTCCTGTGAAACTCCACCACTGGAGTTTTACAGGAAAAAGGCGTTGCAGCCATGTCACAAACAATTGTAGTGAATGATGACTAGGATTCAAACATTAAAAAAAAAAGTAATTAAACCATGAAATACTTCCATACTGCTTTTCCGCAGAAATCCAAGAGTCCTGAAGCCTCAACATGCCAAGCTGTTTTGAAAAATGTCACTGGCGCCATATTTTTAGCCTCACTATTCACTGTTGTCTGTAGCTCCAAAGACCGGAGCTGTGTTCATGGCATCATGGCTTCAGTGGTGTTTTTCACAACAACTTGGCATGCCAAGGCTTCAGGGCACTTGGATTACTTTAGATGGGAGCATGGAGGCATTTTATGGTTAAGTTTGAATCCAAGTCACCGTTCACCGCAATTGTTTAGGATATTACTGCAATGCCTTTTCCCTGTGAAACCCCAGCAGTGCTTTGTTAACTAAAGACTTTATGTGACCCTCTATCAGCATGATGGTGAGTAGATAGTGATTGAATTTTCATTTTTGAGTGAACTATCCCTTTAAAAACAACGAAACCTTGTGTTTAAAAATCCCTCCGATTCATCCATATGAAAGTTGCTCACAGGGCACAAACACTAAAAAGGTTTTGTAGACTTCTGCAGGATAACTACACAATTTACTAATACAACTTTCCAAGACTTTCCCAATTTTATTATTATTATTATTATTATTATTATTTAGATTGTCACAGTAATTGTCTTTCATAAAGAGTGTGTATGGGGGGAAAAAAGTTGCTGTGTGTAGCTGCTGTGCAGACATTGTTGCGTAAAGCACCACACTGTTCCTGAGGGCTCGGTATAATTCTATTGATCCTGAGTGGAAACATCAACTTCCTGTTTTATTTTGTGTTGCTCACCTCTTCCCTTGTTTCAGATCCCTGCGTCCTGCACCCATATGTTCCCACTTCTGTTATTGTCTGCCCCGACCTAATGTGTTTCACCTGTTTCCAATTATTCCCGCCTCCCTTGTGGATTTAGTTTGTGTGCTCCCAGTTCTCTGTGCAAGTTCGTCTTTGTCCTTTGTGTTGAGCATTCCAGTGATTTTCCTGATGTTCAGTGTTCCTGATTTTCTAGATCTCTGCTCGTGTTTTTTGACCCTGTCTTAGCCGAACCCTTGTCTGGTTTGTTTGCCTTACTGTCTGCCTTTTTATCCACTAAACCCTTTTTCTGAGTAACATCATGTTACTGAGTCGTGCATTTCAGTTCTCAGTCTGTGTGTATCAGTCCTGTCAGTTACTCTTGAGGATTGCTTTGAAATCCAAGCAAATCATCAGAGTTTGTTTTGAAATGTGGCAGATTTGTATGACTGTGAATATGTGTTTCTAAATATGTTACCAACAACATAATATAGACACCTGACTCTATATTTGGATTTGTCAAAGTGTTAAAGCAGCCTTTGAACCACCAACTCCTGTAAAGTCAGCGTAGCCAAAGCTTTCCCTTCTCCCCTCTGAGATAAAGAATGTGACCCATTTACATCCTAAGAAAACTCTTATTATCCTTTCACTGAGAAATTAAGTGTGTTTGATGGGGCAGGAGCAGCTGATTATTAACACTTAGCAAAACCCTATCCAATCTTCTTCCCAATTATCATGAGGACACTGGAAACGTGAAACTGAATATTCTAATTTAATTCTCACCTCATAGTCTTTGTGCTTTCGACCCCTGTGCAGTTGTGCTAACTCCCATCTCAAATCTTACCCCCACTCCAGTGCCTCTTGACCACATTACTCCTCCTACTATCCTGAGAGGAATGGCTAATAGACCCATTTCCTGGGACATTGCTACAATAAGCTGCGAGGATGAGGGAGATGAAAAGAGATTGGATGGGGAACAAAAAACCTTTACTGGCCTCAGCAATACAGAAACTGCGGAGAAGCTACATGCAGGGCATTAGTGCATGGTTATAACTAATTATATCTCATGTGAATTGCTCCTTCAAGTGTGGCCAGGGATCTTATTGTTACACTGGTAGGAAATGAGTGCTGCTGCTGCTGCACTTGGGATAATATGTGAGAGTGCAGCTAGCTGAGCATGTAGCGCCTCTTAGCTTCCTGTATCATGATTACTACGGCACTAAGACTGATGAACATAAGTGAGTGTCATGGAGACATGATACGCTGATGCTGTAGTGACTCTTGGGTAATATATGTGCAGGGTGACACTGTCAAGGAAATTGGTTTTCAGGGTGGGGACTCAAGGCCAGCACAACAGCTCAGTAACAAGAGCAAAGGACAAACAGGGAGTAGCTCTCCATCTCTCTCATAGTAAAGCTGTCAGTGCCATGTATCCCAACACAGAGCGCTTTACCTCTGTATCGATAAGGCACCTGGTCTTCAACCACTAAGCAGGACAATAAGATGATTAAATCTGTAAGGAATAGCTTGTTCCTAAGCTACACATTTCACAAAAGTTACTGCAAAGGCAGCTAGAAAATGGTTAGCATCACTCAAATAACAGCAAACTATCGTCATTGTAGCTGCATGTGTGAACAAGAAAGTGATAGTGGTTATGTAGTGATTCAATTAGTGATCTAAGAATATTTTTTTTCTTAAAAACAAGTGTTGTGAATGTCAGCAGCAACTTGTAATAACATGTCAAGCTGTTTTAGTTTAGTTCCTGTGAAACTAGCTTAGATGTGAACAGGAGCTAACAAAATGGACGTTTTATTCCTCTTAACTATCATGAATTTGTAACAAGTCTTAGTTGAGCGAAGTCAGTTTATCATATTGTCAATGTCTGAATGTATAAATGTAAAAACCGTTTCTGCCATTTCTATATTTTATATCCTTTTTCGACTTATGTTTGTGTTTGTTTGTCTGTTTTTCCTGTTCCGAACTGAGGCAAATTGCAATTAACTGTGTTGACATGGCAATAAAGTACTGAGCTGAAATGAATCATGTTAACCACTCAAAACTGCCTGTACATTATAATCAAAGCATTTGCAACATTCTGCTACATATTTTGGGGCAACTTGCCCTCCCTCTAAGCTTTCCTCCTTGAACAACACCACATTTAACCACAGCTGCGACCTACCAAAATGTAATGACACCTCTTACTAACACTCACATTGGCTTTATTGAATTTTGTACCATATTGGATGACACATTCTTCCTGAAGTGTAAATACAGCTTAAGGCTAATGTATACTTCACTAAGAAGGTGTCTTGTGACAAAGTGTCAGCTGACAGAACTGTGTCACACAACACTCTGAACTCATAGTTCAGTGATGGCATGTGTTACCGTTACTGTTAACAGTTTTTACTGTAGCAGCCAGAGGTCAAGCTCAACTCAGGCATGTTTATGTTATTTGAGAGAGATGAATATTTTGGAAAAAAAAACAGAGAAAAAACTAATGCTTTACCTCTTTTACAGAAAAGAGATGGATCTCCATCTTGAGAAAAAACGTTTTTATAGAGAGAGAAGTAACAAACAGCATGCTAAAAATTCAGACATCCAGGTGTTTATCGATCACCATTCTGGTTAACATATTAGGCAATTGAAGTAACTGCAGTCTGCTCTGTGTAGATTTATGTTTTTCAGTGAATAATCCTACATATGATCACGACTACTGGACAAAATATATGACTGTGATTTTACAAAGAAAGAAACATCAAAAATCGCTTTAAGATACATAATTGTAGCTGATGCTCTGCAACACATCCATAGACATTCTTTTTACTTAAAGCTGAGGTAGGCAAGGTTTGGATCAAGCTAGCTGTAGCATGAGACTACCAAGGAAACACCTTCGCTGTACCCTATTTTTGCACCCTATTGCATTAGTTGTCTCTCTCTTTTTTAGGGCCAATTTGCGCCAAAGATTCATGATGAGATGAAACAGTTGCAGGTAATTGCAGTGATGTAAACTCGTCCCCCTCAGCTCCACTTGTGGTGACAGTGTTGCCTGCAGAAACCTTTGGACAAAGGCCAGTTTTAGAACATCAGGCATGCCAATTGTTTCAACAACCAATCAGCTTGTAGCAGCGTCACCTGTTGCTACCCTTAGAAGTGCAGCACAGAGCAGGCAGAAGGAACATGTGCTCTCTGGAATGCCCTGTGATTGGCTGAAAAGTGCCTCTTCAGTTTTCATTACCTGAAGCCTGAATACAGAGGATCAAGGGTGTAGTGTTCTTTCAGACCACCTGAATTACAACATGCAGAAAGGATATTGTGGACTTTTTGCCTGATGACACCAAAAATGAACTGCCTACCTCAGCTTTAGGTACACTCCAGGCTCAAATGTTCCAATCTTGTGATGCAAGTGTGAACAAGGTTATTAAAGTCATAAATCTGTTTTTTTTTTAAGTCTCTGATCATGACCCTAAGGTTTAACACTGAAATGTATGGATGTATATATTCAATGCATTTATCAAATCGCTGTGATTGCTTTGTGATATTAACCTCCAGGACTTCACGGCTCTCAGTTATATTTGACTTTGCCTTCACATGATGCCTCTGTACACATATCAGTTCAGTGATAATTTTGTGAACACATTCAAGGGCAGCTATTTTAAGAAATAAAAAATATTGCATTAGACTGGACGTCTCTGTGTTCCACGGCTAATCAGGAGGTGACAGTGCAGCAACCTCTAATTCCCTTACTTTCTTTTAATCTTTATTTCCATAACCTGACAAAAAATGATTCCTCTGAAGTTGCCGTCCTTTGTGATCTGTGACAAACGCAGTGGTAGCTGTCAGCGGCGAGGGAGGAGATGAGTGCTGATGTGCTCTCTGAAGTCACGCTAAGCCTTTCATGTCGAGGCAGAAGAACCAAAGCCCTGTCTCCTGTGTGTGTGTGTCTGCCTGCCAAGCAGCGGCGAGCAAAGTGTAAATGTGAGAGTTTTAGTATGCCCCTCTAATCCACTGCCTTCGCACAGGTCAGTCTCATTCATTATGAATGTGAAGTTCTGTGCATAGCTCTTTGATATCGGGAAACAATTTGGAGCTGGCTGAGAGTCAATGTCTCGAGGGACCAATAAAAAACACTTTTAACATATTGCAAACTTCAGGTCAGCATGTGGTTCCTTATAAATTTCACAGTTGGCTGTATTAATCCCAGGTGACTAGCATACAAGATATTACGGTGTCATTGCTTAGTACTGTGCCAGCTGTTTTCAGTTTAATATGAAGTGAAACAGGGTCAGGTTACAGTAAAAGTCATGTTGATGCAAAGTTCTTCACTTAACTTGACTCATTTCATTGCAGAGTTAAGCAAGTACAAGTTACACTGGAGGGCTGACAAGGACACACCACTCTTCTTCCTCAAGGTCAAGTGTAGGTGTGAGATCAGATTGCGTGACTCATTAATCAATGAACCTCTTTTTGTTCACTAAGCTCCCATGGCAACAACTCAAGTTAAACACCACCGTGCACCTAAAAGATTCTTCACTGAAACGCTTGAAGGTCCCCTCCATTTTCACCTGAGCTAAAACTGGCAGCTGTCAAGATTATCCTCACATCCCATCAGGTCACGCTCCCCCAAAATGGAGTCTTTGGCAGCCGCCCACTTTGTCCTATCAGCCGCCGACTGAGGTATTAGGACACATCAGTCTCATTTCCAATTCACTGACTGAGCCAGATCAATTTCCTTCATTTTCATGCACAGATGGGATTAAATGGCCAGATTAAAGATGAACTCCTGGCACTGTCCACTGGACAGATTTATTATTCTAAAGACGAACCCAAAGGCAGTGAGGCAGATACGACATGATTTTCCTGTTTCAAAGCTCATTTAAAGCATTCAAGTCAGGAGAAAACTGGAAACCTGGACTACATGCTAACTCAGAGTTTAAACAGAGATGGTTAATAGTAGAAAGAGAGACCTCTCACTCACTGATCATTTCCTGTATTGGTGTTACATGGTTTTTCGCCACAGCCCCGCCCCTTTAGGAGGCTAGACGCAGTCTT
Source organism: Naso vlamingii (assembly GCA_029822935.1). Taxonomy (NCBI): domain Eukaryota; kingdom Metazoa; phylum Chordata; class Actinopteri; order Acanthuriformes; family Acanthuridae; genus Naso; species Naso vlamingii. The sequence goes on along the minus strand of JAPQLA010000023.1, from coordinate 20,873,877 downwards.
GAGTCCATTCCTTCTTATGGGAGAAGTGAACGTGATCACAGATTATAACCAATTCTTTCGCCCCATCGTCACCAAGATACATACTGGACCCATTTTTCACAAGACACACATGTTCCAAACATTCTAACACACAAATTGCATTTTTCAGACACACAAATCAGAAGAAAATTAACTTTGTTTAAGACCTGTCTTTGTCTCAGCAACACATTCTGGCGAGATCTGGGGACCGGTGCTTCCTGCCTCACTTCACAACAGACATAAACAGACATTTAAATGGTCCTGTAGGTGAAACCATGAATTACTAAATTTAAACTTACATTAAACAAGTATCATGTGACACAAAATCCATCTGCTGTAATCAATTCACACAACGTTATAACACTTCCAGACGAGGCGGAGGGATGGTGGCTCCTAGCTGTCTCCATAGGAGACGTGACTCCGCCCACTTAGGAGACAGGAGGTGTATATACCATTTCGCACCATTGGTACACCATAGAGTGATTGACTATCTTTGGTGTAAATTTAAAGATTTCAAAACTAAAAGCTGTTTGGGCTCAAACTTTTTTTAAATGCCTTGGCATCACTGACAAAACACGCAGCATGACACTGATAATAATTGTGTGGTTTAGTCACTTATTGTCTGAATTTCAGGCAAAATAAAATCTATAGCTGCCAAGCTGCCACGCACAGTGACGAACCTCTATGCCGGTTGGACAGTTAATTTGGACTTCCTCTTTCCTGAAGCTGTGTGAGGTCCATTAAACCACCTGGGGAGGAAGATCTCCCTGCTGAGACAACACACTGGGAACACTTCTAGCCCTCAAGCTGGGAGGAGAGCCCAAAAAACTCCAACCAAAACATACGCGTCACCACTAATTTTCTCCAGACTTGAATTCTTGGTGTGTGCTCGTGTGTGAGGCAGTTCCTCAGGTGAGAACCTCATTCACGGCCCTTCATTTCCCCTCAGGGCTCTGCGGTCTGGGGAATTACCGGCTACATGAACTGATGCACACGATGTTCCGCTGTGTGCCTCCAATTCCCATAATTCTCCTCTTTAAACACTCAAACCTAAGAACATCTTGGCAGCAGACACATAATGTTTGAACATACATTATATTTACCATGGGAACATGTGCAAAGATTATTTATTCTTTCCTCACAATTAGGGGAAAATTGTTGTTTGAAAAATGTAAATAATTTGCTCCCTCAAGTGCATCTTGTAATCCCTTTGATTACCAATCTTAATAAAGGGTTTATGTATATTTATATGTATAAGTTTGTATATATGATGTGATAAAAAACAGATGCGTCCTCATTTTATGTGACACGGCATTTTATAATGAAGAGTTAAAAACTGCACCCTGTTTCAGTGAAACAAGTGTGATCTAATGTGCAAAGTAACCCAAAGTCACTTCTTCATCCGTGATCAGCCTGACATTTCCCAGGGGTTGTGTGTGTGTGTGTGTGTGTGTGTATGCAAGGACACATCAAGAAAGGGAAAGCAGCAGCAGTACCTGTGTAGCCCAAAGAGTTGTCATCCTCGTTTTCTGTGGTGGGAGCTGGTGTTGCCCCTTCGCTGGCCCCATCCTGAGCGACTCCCGTCTCTGTCAACAATAACACCACAGGGACTGAGAACCCGGACGCATTCTGCCCACTTTCCCCACCCACGGTCCGAACCTGCAGCCCTCTGCATCCTTGACACAAGCAGAGAACGAGCACACAAAGACGTGCTGTGCTCCATCCTTGTAAACTCTGACTGCACAATCCAAACATCCACATAGCAAAAAAACAGCCCCCACAGTTGTGTATACTCCAAATGTGTATAGGGGAAATAAAAATGATTTTAAGTATAAGTCAATCAGTCATTTGGTGTAGATCCATCAGAATAATGTGTTGTTGAGCCTTTAGATTTTTTCTCTGGCTCAGCAGGAGGTTGCTCTGCTGTCCTGTGTTGGGCTTGAGTGGAAGTGTGTGGGTGTAAAACAGAGTCATCTCTCCTGTATCAATAGCCATAAGTGGCTGCACCCCTAAGGGAGCACATGGGCAGGACAGAGGAGGGAGGGCCGGGGCACACTCTGCATGATTGACATCGCCACACCGCGTGCACACACAAACCTTGTGCACACAGTCTCAATGCGAATACAATGATGCACCATTGATCGCTAATCAGCTCCTTTTGATTCGGGCCCATCTTTGCGCCTGTGTCTTCTTCGGAGTGACAGGTTGAGTGTGTGTGACAGGAGGTGTGTGGGCGGGACGGTGGGGGGAGGCGAGGAAAAGAGAGGCCATGAGGGCCGGGGCGTATGTGGCTTCTGGGGGAGACAGGAGGCCAACTGTGCCCTTATGATGGCTCTGTGTGAAATAAATCAGACTCAGCCATGCCCATTCTCTTTGTGGCCCACTGACAAGGGGTTAATTTGGGCCGGGTGGTTGGGGTGAGGGGGCGAGAGGAATCTTAATCAAAGAGCATCCAACCCCTTTAGCTAACACAGTGGCAGTCTGTCGGAAGTATCTGTTTCCTCGATGAGATTTGGCATCACTTGTGATAAATAGCAGACGGGCAGACACAATTGTTCAGTGGAGAGTACTTTAGATCACGGCAGTGTGAAGAAGAGGGTGACCCCTCTCTTCAGCTGCCCCTCCCTCCATTATAGAAGTGACAGCAAGAAGAATTTACGCAGACTTTTCAAACACAGCGATGACCCAAAATCTCACTTTACAACATTTTGCACTCATTAATAACAGCAAACAAAAAACAGACATGCAAAATGCAGTGATCATGCACCCCCCGCTGCTTCTGCAGTGTTGCAATTAATGTGACATTTAAAAGGCCTCATGCTGGACCAAAGCTATTATCTGGCACTTCTCCGCCTGTCTGTTTATACAAACAGCAGCGTCTGAGTGACAACACTACAGGGGAGCGAACCTCTGAGTCACACCATAATAACCACGCAGGTCATGTAATCATGGACATGACTGAATGCAATGATACACACAACAAATGAGATGAGAATATTCTGGACATAAACACACGAACGTCAAGCAGAGTCTGATGACTGTCTGACACAACCACACACACACACACACACACACACACCTGCACACACAGCATGACACCAGTTAGATATGTGTAGTGTTTTAATACATTTTAACAGAGTAATTAAACACAAATCGAAATACAGAAACAGAAATAGGTATTGGTTTGGTTACTTTGGAAAGACAAAGATTAGTGGAAACATTTTTTTAAAGTTTAATTTCAACATAGCTCTTTTTTCTTTCCTTTTTCATGTGTGTTTATCTAAATGAGGTCATTTAATGTCCATTGTCTGTGCATTTATTTGTGTTTGATGTCACTGTGGTGGTTATCTTGGAAGGATCCTGAGGCAGTGTGGGACACGTTGGGAGACAGGGGAGGATGTAGATTACGCTGGCATTTTTTACGCTGCAAAACAACTTTTTAATAACTGCAAAATTCCAATAAACAGAAGTTTAAAAAACATGTTCAAAAAACAAGTATTTTAAATGTGTTTTAACAAAAAGTGCACATACTTTACTGCCACTATTGAACATGTTCCTAATCAAATGCAAAATATATTTAATGTCTCTTCAGTGTTTAAATAACTGTTCGACAGAGAGATTTACTTGGTTTAATAATGATTTTGACACATTTTAGAAGAGACTGAACTTTATTTCTTACACTGAAAAGAAGTGTAATTACATTGATTCATCTTTTCATAAAGTAAAAAAAAAGCTGTGTGACACTGCATTTTGTGTCTCAATAGAAATTAAGTCCAAGAATGATTAAAATCTTATCAAACCTTGTCATACATTGCATTTTAATTCAAATGCATTGCAAATTTTAATTGAATTTAAAAAAAATCAGCCAAAGAAAATGTGGATGAATGCTTACTCACTACTATTATGCAGTTATTAGGAGCTGGTTCATCCCGATAACAGCCTTACTGGGCGGTCAGGTGTGATTACGC
>JAPQLA010000023.1:20588141-20599043 GCA_029822935.1 Naso vlamingii | reverse complement strand
AACAGCCAGCATATTTACAGGACAATAATATTTTCTATGAATCTGGCTTGCCTAAATTCCCAGTGAAACTTTACTTAAAACAATGTCCTCAGTAACCAACTTGTTACATGTGTCCTTTTCAAAGTGTATAAGGCATGACAATCAACCTTTTGTCTATTCCGATGTTTTGACGACAGCGAATCTTAAATATCAAGATGGAAGACATATTAACGGACCAGTCGGTCCTCCACTTTAATGATAATAATACCCTTTTTTTCATATATGCCTTTAGTAATTGTCATTTTTCAAAGTTTCTGTGCATTGCTCAGCCCATTAAGGCACTGACTATTCAGTAGGCGAGTCCAGAACAAACTGTACACGAACATATAAATCAAACAGCTAATCCTACGCTAACCTATTAGCAATATGTACAAGAATATAAACGAGTGATGGGAAATAAAGAACCTAGCAGGTCGCGAATAACTTAATTTACATGCAACCAGTTAGTGAGTGACCGAAGTTGAACTTTACAAAAACATTCATCACTTCTGCTCGTTTTACTTTTGTCAAACAGTCTTCAGAGAGGAAACAGAACAAAAGACGATTTATGGAGAGACAACACTTTGCAGGAAGCAACTTTACCAAATAAGAAAACAAGTTGGCAGCGACGAATCGCCTTTACAAAAAAAAAAAAAAGATGTGTACATGCAGAAATGGATGTAAGATAAATCAGAGTTGCCAAGTGCAATGAGAAAAAAATGAAAATTTAATTAAAAAGCCCACGGTTTGAGGAGAGGAGAGCTCGCTTTGAACGTGGCTGCTGAGGCAGATGTGTGGCTGCTGGGTGCGTGCGGGTGACGATGAGAGTGAGAGAGATTAAAGTAGTTTATTCTCAGACATCTGAACCTTCAGCCAAAGGCCTGGATGAGAAAGTGAGGGTGGAGAGGGGTTAAAACCCCAATAAGAAAGAAGCAGACCTCAAAAAAGAGCCAACCCCCGTACTGATCTGACTCTAATACACGTGTCTATGATTCCTTCTCCTAGCAACAAACCCCCTGATTGACTTAACGGGGATCTTTCCAAAGAGGGTATGTTTTTCTTTTCATGTGAGGCTTTGCAGAGGCCGCTTTGATCTATGCATCATTCCTGAGAAAACAACAAAGAAAAGGAGCAAAAAGCGGGAAAAATGTAAAGTGAAATCAAGCAATGAGAGATGAGATCACTGATGATGTCAACTCCTTTTGTTTCAACTTAATGTCACTGGGTTTGTTGTTTGAAGGAAAAATATGAATCCCTTTGGGAGCCGTTACACAGACAGCCTTAACCTAGATGGTTCTTAAAACATTTTTTTTAATTCACTTGCAGATTAAATTTCTAGTTTCCATGATCGCTTCATATCCTCAGAGGAGCTGTTGAGGAGCCAAACCCTAATATTATGGCCTGTTCTGTGATCAGTAGTGATGTCAGCCACTCACTGTGGTTCCAGCTCCTCTGTGAAGAACTCACCAAATCAAACTTCACACACACACATACAGAGTAAAACTGATGGATCACTTTATTAGCTCCCCCCTTTTTCTGAACCTTTGGACGTCTTTCTTTAACGGATATGTTGCTTCTTTACCATTATGAAACACGAGTGTGTGGCATACAGCAGGAACAGTGAAACTGTTGGTGGTTTACGGAGCCACATAATGTCAGACGATGACAGCTGTGATAGTCACATCTGGTATTTATAACACATTGCTTTGATCCCACGTTCAAAATAAAAACTTTAATGACCAATTGGTGTTGGTCGTGCAGACAGGAATCAGAGGACAGAGGAGGAAAAATGGAAAATACAGCGACGCAGCCTGTTATCATGGCAGAGTGGAGAAGGCCAAAGCCCGGTTGGCCTCCTTTTGATGTGCACTGAAAACTGTAATAACAGAGCTGTGCGTTTTCACTGCAAGAATGTGACTGGTTTAACACATTTAAAAAAATGATAATAGGGCATTATGGTTAAAGTTATAAGTCAAACCCCAGCATGGTGAACATTTTTTCCACAAAAACCATTTAATGTGTTCGTGTTCAGTAATTATCTGTGTATCTCTTTAGTTTATACTGGCAGTGGCGGAGTCTGCCGTTCCCTCACTAGATACAGATTGCTTTTCTGAACACCAGGGATTGAGAGGAAACGATGCATGCAAGTAATCAGCACAATTTCATCTTGACATCAGCCTCACTGTTTACTGGAAGCATTCTTTTACACTTTGTCAGAGCTGCATTAAAGTACCGCTAATGTAAACTGAATGTTTCCTACTGCCTCTGTTCCAAATTAAAAGCATCGGGGTAACTTCTGCTGCAAAGTGCCCACAGAAGTTTCTCACTGATGTTGGCGCACACTGCTAAAAATGTGTCTGCAACATGAGACGACAGTCATTTTCTCCATTTTTTTTGTTAGTTAATTTTTTCAGTCATCTTTACTCTTCAACAGGAGTAATGGAACAAGAAGGAAAAATTAAAACAAGCTGGTAGTTCAAGAGTTGCAGGTAACAGGCTGCACACCTGAATCTCCTGCCCAAGGTAACTTCAGAGTGCTTTACTCTCACCGTCTGCAGCATGACGTCACCTCGTAGTTGCAATTATTATTGGCTAACTTCTTTATGCCAGTTTGTTTAGTTATACTGTAATCACAAGTGCCAGTTGCTTCTCCTGTTATTTCTGACAAAGTTGCTGTTAATGTTGGGTTTGTTGCAATACCGTAATACTGATACAATAAAATAAAATTTAAAAAACAAGGCCAAAATCTTACGGATGACAATTGCAGGAACACAGATATCTGTAAAATAAATAAGTTGAACTTAAGCTGAAAATTAGAGCACTTGCACTTTGTGGTCATGTTCACTGTCAAGTTTTCCATTTCATGAATAATTTACAGAGGAAACTCGAAGTTTGCAAAAACCAAAGAAGAACTTAACCAGAGTTTAACAAGGGGTGCTGTTTTGTCTTTGTAATGTAAGAGCGTCAGTCAGTTTGTTTTTCCCTCTGTACAATACCTTTGTAATTCTCCCTTTTAATCATGTGACTGTCGTGTAACGTTCCCTTTAACGTGATGATACAATCTGCTTTAAAAAAAAAAAAAAATCATGCAATATAATTTGCTCTTAATACTGATTGCAGCTATGATAAACATTTCATGTGAATGAAAACTCTGTAAGCGTTTAAGACCACTTTCAAAACACCGCAGAGGTTGTGAGGTTTTATGGGAGCAGAGCTCTCAGTCAGATATAAATACTTCACTAACAAGGGTCTGCACACCTGACCTGTGCCGTGTGTTAAAGACAGGTGCAAACACAAACAAGCACAGCAGAAAACCTCATTCACATCAGATGAAATTCCACTGTTTGCCTAAGCCTCTTAAGCCTACACAGATAGTATCACTGAGGCTATGCAGCCTATTTGTAGCTCCATGCTACAAAATGTGTAACACAATCCTCATACACGTCCTTAAGGTTAAGTGGTTACAATCAAGGCAGAGCAGATTTGTTCAAAGAGCTCATTGTGAAACTGAGCTTAGAAATTGTATCCATCCTTTAACTGAAATGACACAACCTTTAATGATATTTATATCTGTCACTTGTCACTTGTTAAATTATTCTCAGTCAATCTGTGTTTTTTTTTTCTTTGCTCCTTTTCTCAAACATACCACTCCCTGCGTGAGATCACAGATCCGTCCATGTGGGACACATAGTCGCTGTCTGTACCATTGTCATAACAGTCATCCGGGAGGTAGGGGGAACCGTTGTTGACTATGGTGCCGTGCACAGGAGGCCCACAGGGGTGCATGTTTTGGTTGTTGTAGTGATCTGGGTAGTAGTTTTCCTCCTTGAGGCCCCTGTGAGCATCCCCTCTGTCAGCCCAGTCATCCCTATCCTTGCGTTCAGGGGGGTAGTCAGGGTAAATGATGTCTCCCCCGAGTTTGGGTTTCAGATCCTGGCTGCCTTTGCTCGTCTTGTCCCCGTAGACCTCCTGCAGCTCGTGTGGTTGCAGCACGTCCAGCTGAGACTCCTTCTGCATGTCAGATGGTCCCAGGTACTGTTTGGTGTAGTAGTCTCCTCTGAAGGTCCGACGCTGTCGCATGAAGCAGGCACCACCAAGAATCAGCAAGAGAATCAGAAATAAAACTCCACCCACGGCCCCACCCACTATAGTACCCAGGCTGCTGTCGGGTAAAGAGGCCAGCGTCGGGGAGGTGAACAGGGAACTTCGCTGGTCCACAGTAGTACTGGTTCCAGAAGGGTCATGCGGGAATGCAGTGGTGCTGGGGGCAGTTGTGGTGGGGGGAGGATCTGCAGAGCGAACATACGATGAAAAGATTTAGACAGATGGAGAGGACAGCATATGGAGTGAGGAGACATAAAAATAAAGTGGAGAACGACCGCATTTTATGTCCTGCAACGACCGATGAAGTAAGTGTGAATGGTTTTTAGTTTAATTTATCACAACAATGTGCAGCACTGGAGCGAAGACATGCCTCTCCTGAGACTAAAGAATCTGTTGAAAGCTGTGCTACAGAGCAAAAAGGGGGAAATGAGCGGGGCAGGAAGAGGTTAAGTGCTAAATGCCATTTTGTGTGTTTGTGCTGTGTGTGTGCCTGCATGAGAAAAAACACAGCAAGGGATTGGAGGACAGAGGACATGCACTCATGAGCTTCTGAATGAGCGTGATTGGCTCTCTCCCCTTCCGTTCTGAACTCCCTGCTGAGGGGAAGTCATGTGAGAAGATGAAACAGTGTGTGATCGATGTGAGCTTCTGCATCTGATTTGTCCTCTGGTGGCAAGTGTTTGTGATAGCAGCCAGAGTCTGAGAGAAAGGGCTGCGAGGAGCTCAAGGTCAGGATAACTGTCTCTGTTTTGACCTCCAGCCTCTGGGGCTACGAGCAGCCTGATACCACCAGTCGATCGCTGCACAGACACATCAAAGACCTGACTACAAAGCAATATGACTCGCACTAATAGAGGTCTGCATCTCCAGGAGGTTTCCAGGCACTAGTTATCAAAACTGGAGTCCCTGTTGTGCTTTAATGGTTTCTTTCCTCAATATGTGCAACTGAGTAAGAATCTAATTACCTGTAATTACACACTGTGTATAAGCCTGAATGATCAGAGAGAAAGTACAAGCAAGACAGAGGATAACAGATCACAGTCAGTAAACTGATATACTAGCAGTTGTTTTCGTTGTCAGTCATCAGTCCCATCCTGCAGCGCAACATTTTAACCTCATGTAGGTTAGGAGCATCTGCAACCATGCAGCTGATCATCCGAGTGACAAGTCGCAATAACTGCAAAAATAAATAACTGTGATATTAACAAGCCAACCGTGGCGCATAATAGGCCACCGTCACAACCGCATGTGACATCACCTTACGTTCATATGGAAATAATGGCGACTGCACTGATACCTAACAGGTATGTAAATCCCATAGATATACACATGTGTATATATTTATGCCTAAATCCAGTGCATTTTGGTTTTCAGCCAAATCACGGCTCCGCTTTGCCCATGGGCATTACGTCCGTCAGATCGACATGTGCAAGTAGGAAGACAACAATAACAACAATGGCGGCCTACAGAGCGGCGTTTGTGCTGCTGACTCTGCCATTTATTAATGCTCCTGCAAAATGCAGATTTGTTGCACTACTGAACTCCGAGTCAGTCAAAGAACGACTGCTATCTTATAATCTTCACTAACTTGTGTACAACGTTAGTTACACTCTACATTATAACGTTAGCTACTTAGCTCCATTTTAGCAGCACCACAGTAACAAGAAAACAGTCACATGATGCTCACTCTCATCTTGCTTCTTTCTAGCGTTACATCGCTCCTTTTCTTGGCGACGGACTGAGGTTCCTTTCCAGGAGCTTTAACTTGTGATGGTGATAAAGGTGGTGCGATAATACCACATACTACGCTACTGAGCCACCCTGAGTCACCGCGGTCGGATCTCCTTCACTGCGACCGCCCTACAAGTAGCCAAAAACCAAAAGGCTGTACAGATAACTGGGAATGTGAAGCAGCTACACCAAGCAGCTATGGGGCGGGAGGGAATACAGCTGAGGTCAACCTGGCTATCTCCACGGGGGAGAGAAGTGAAAGGCTGCATACCCAAGTCTTAATATCTGACAAGAGAGGCAAGATAATTGCTCAGTGCAAGTCCTTCCTGGACAGGATGTCAGCTGGGCTTTCATTTGGCGCAGGACTCCAAACCCGGCCTGTACACAGATGGACCCTGACAGCCTTTTTTTGGGGCTTCTCCAGCTCTTTCCTCTCGACAGTGAGAAATGAAAAGGATTTTGGTGTAAGCGGGGTATGTGTCCAAAAGCAGCAGTTGCTTTGTTTGGAGAAGGATTAAAAGGAGCAGAGGAGAAGTGAAAATAACAAGAGATGCAGAGTTCTCAGGACCCACGCCCTGACTTTACAATGATGAACTCAAGTAACAAAACATGGACAGACTGAGGAGTCAGGCAGGAGACTTTTGGTAGCCTGTGAAATTTCTAAAAAAGGATTTATGTCAATGAATCAACAGCATTTAGCAAATCCAAACACAGGGAAACCCCTTTCAACGATTCACGGAAGTTGACTCTCCAGCTATTAGTTTTAATCTGTGATGTGTTGAGTTAGACTTAATAACTTAATCACTTATTTTTACCGAACAGCTATATAAGTACAATATACTGATGAAAAACAAACTTCAGGTAGTACACACACATACTTCTGTGCGCAGCAAATCTCTGAACACAGTTCATTATTTACAGCTGTGAAACCCGACCTTACACAGAACAAAGAAAAAGGTTACATGGGTGCATGCTTGCTGAACCAGCAGGGGTAAACACCCTCTTCCTTATCTGAGAAATCTAATGTTGCCAAAACCACAACAGTGGAAATGTTTGGTACTGATACTCTTTATGTGCACTCCGTGCTCCTCTGTTGCCAGGAATGTGTGAAAGTGGATCTGGGTCGGAAAAGAGGCTTAGCTTTGCTAGAAGTGTTGAACTGAGGGCCGATCATACTAAGAGGGTAATGTTACATCAGAAGGGCTCGATGAATGTCAAAATACACAGATTTTTCTGTTTACCTCAGGTGTTAAAGGTTATCAGTCTAAGTAAGCACATAGTTAAAAAAGTATCCAATCATGAAAACGTACCTTGAACCGAGAGCTTTACAACTTCACTGCGGAGACCAATGTCGTTTATCACTTCACAGCGATACACTCCAGAGTCATTGCGCTCCAGCGGGCGAGTGAAAGCAAAGCTATTGTTTAAGATCTCAACACCCTCAGGCATCAGGCCATCCAACCTGTGGAGAAATGAAACATTACATAACTCTCACAGTGAACAGAATGTCATACAAAAACCTGCACACAAAGACATTAAGTTCATACGTTATTTTATGATTGTATGTTTCAGAGACACGAGTATAATTGAAAACCCTCTCCATGATTTGCTGGCTGTGCTGACTCTAACAGTCACAGGCCTGTTGCAACTACTGTATGATCACATGATTGTGATAATTTAAGCTGACTGCACTTTCAGCATTAGAGGGAAAACGCCTACATGAACACCAGATTTTTAACATTCGGACAAAAAAAGACAGAAAAAAGAGAAATAAAGAGCTTGGCTGTCTAGACTTCACTGGCCCGGTCAGCTCAAAAGAGACCATTTTACTCGTTTTCACAGCAAGATGATGACAAAGAGCTGTCAATAGGCCAGCGGTGTTCTGATGCATGAACCATTTGGAATCTTTTATTTATAGCAGACTCTCGATGGGTGCAGCAGGGCATTCGACAGCTCCAGTGTCCGGGCTCCAATGCTATGCTGGAGGTAATTTATAGACTAAGGCTTCTTCACTACGTTGCTTAATATAAGTTTGCTTGAACCCAGTGTGGATACATGCAACTGAACCCTCGCTGATCTGTTACATAGTACTTGCTATTACATTAATTACTCTACACTCCAACAAGTTTCAAGTTTGGATGAACAGCTACATGGTCAGAACAAGTTATTTTGCAGCAATACCCAGGCCTAAAGAGCAACATGATTATCTACTGAAACCTTAAAAAATATTTACATCTATTTCCAATGAGAAGTTAGGGTTGCTCTCCTTCGCTTGAAACCAGTGATGTTTTTTGAGCCAGCACTGAGCCACCGTAACAGAGATCTTAATGCATCTAATATATTTCGGCATTTGTTTTAACACTCTGTTTTGTTTGTTTGTGGTAACTTCCTCTCACCAGATTAACATTTCTTTTATATTCTGGTAGGGCTGGGCAATATAGCAATATTGCATCATATTGTCATATGAGACAACATATCGTGACAGATTCTGGATATTGTTATATCGTGACATGGTGTAAGTGTTGTCTTCTCCTGGTTCAAAATTCATTACAGTAAGGTGATGTGATTTTCTGAACCAACCAGACTGTTCTCGCCATTCTTTTATTTAACTTTATCCACTTATCCACTTTACTGGTTTATTTATCAAAACATATCATTGGGTTAATATTTTGTGAATCACCAATACTTATCCAAACAATACTGTCTCAGTATCGAGGTATTTGGTCAAAAATATTGTGACATTTACATTGTGATAGGTTTTTCAGTTGTATCAGCCAGGTTTACATTCTGGCTACACGTTTTATCACCTATCTACCAGACTGAAAGTCCCAGGGAGAACAACGACACAAAATACAACACAAATACAACAAGCAGTTTTTAGGGATACTGACCTGATCCATGTGAAGTGATGGGCAGGTGGGTTGGCTCTGGCCCCACAGGTGAACCTCACGTTCTCTTGACCCACATGCCAATTTTTGTCAATTCCTTCTATTGATACCATTGGTGCAACTGAAATACATAATAAAAGTAGAACAAAAGATTATGATGTTAAAATTTTGCATCAATGCAAAGAATAAAAATCAGATAATTTATCTTTCAGTAAGCTCATGTAATTATTTTACTACTAGGTCAGTTGTGCTGACAAAAAAAAATTTTATTTTTATTTCAAAGGACAAAAGTTTAGAACTCAATAATCAGTCATTGTGATCCTAGCAAACTGATGACAGAGGAGCTTTTCCAAAAGAAAAGAAGTGTGCATTATAAGCACAGCAGAGAGTGATGACTAAAACAAAGGCTGTGCAGGACAGTTGCAGGGTAGAGCATCTGCTGGTGAACGAGAGCCAAGAGAACAAATAAATGACCCTGGGTTGCTGGAAAGTTAAAAAATGACACTCACTTAGATAGCAGATGTACTGCGGCTAATAATAAACTCCACTGCCTCACTATGACAAAGAAAAAAACAAAGGAAGGCAGGAGGATGCATAAAAGAAGCCCGGCACATGCCACTGTAATAAAACACAGCAAACACTGACCGAGATTTCCAATTTTTCATTTTGATTTCTCCGGTGGACAAATGAGGAACTCATTACAGCACACAGGAAGATGCCTCGGTTCAGTGTGTCCATTGACCCTTTTCACGCAGCTCGACGTTGAAATTGTGCTTCTTTGGCACTTAAAATCCCTTGCCTCTGCATTTGACATGATTTATTGAGCTGGAAAGCCTCTTTCTTCCTGTATTAACCTTGTTTTTTCTGCGTCTCCCTCACTGCCCCCAGCAGCCTCCTGCTCTTTGTGCGGCTGCTGAGGCCTGATCAATATTTCATAAAATACCTTCATTAGCCTGCACTCACACAGTCCAAACACAAACTAACCATTGACATGCTCGCCAAGCAAGCATGCATCAATGATTATAACATTAAGATGACTCTTAAATGGCTCCTTTATGGGCTAAGAAGGAAGGGTAGTGTGCAGGCTATATACATAAATCAGCATGGGTTAATACTGCTAACATATACTGTACCTGTTAGGGCTGCACAATATAATGATTGTGAATATTTAATTTGATAATCTTGGAAATAATTCCCGACTAATAGACATTTAAAATAAATGGAATTGTTGGATGATAAAACAAAAACTTTTCACAATTAATTGAGCAGACGTTGAACTTCAAACAACTTGATTAGAAGCCAGGTCACACATTCGGTGAAAGACAATGATAGGCTGATGCCACAAAACCATTCAGACTAACTTTAAATCTCACTTGGACCATTTCTATTGAGAACTTGAGGCCACAGATATTCTATAGTTTTGTTATTGTACTTTTAGCAAATAATACTGAGTAAATAATGCATTTGTGAGGGACTGTAGCTGAAGTTAGCTAGTGAGTGTTTTCTGCAGCAGGACAACATATGTGGTATTGACTCAAAGTAAACTACACTGCCAGTTTTTTCTGTCACCAAGTGCAATGCCAAATGTTTGTAAATGTTGGTGTGCCTACCTGCTCTGCCGTAATACGAAATCTAACATATCGACACATGTGCACAATGACCATTTCAGAGAACAGTATTATTCAGGCTTCAGTTCATCCTGAGTTCAGCTCAGTCAGATTCTCATCCAGACTGTGGAGACATTGGTGCTCCTGTTTGTATACAGGCAAAGGCTGCTGACCTTTTCAATTTATAGAAATTGTACCGAATATTTATTGCTGTGTACTGACTTTACACTTTTTTTCTCTTCTCAATCTTTTGTATATGTATGTATATATATATATATATATATATATATATATATATATATATGTTGTTTGTGTGTTTTTTTTAATTGTACTATGGACCTTTAATTTTGTCCTTAATAAAGTCATGTCTGTCTGTCTGTCTGTCTATAATGTAGCTCACTTTTGTGGTGTGGACAATTGATGTGAAAAATACATGAACATCTTTCTTAAACAGGCTTATACAGTCAAAAACACAACAACTTCTGCCTTCTATTGACTTAGGGTTAGGGTTTATCATAAACATTTTACTACATTGTGAAAAGTAAAACCTTTTT
>JAPQLA010000023.1:20562273-20573409 GCA_029822935.1 Naso vlamingii | reverse complement strand
GTGGTGGTAAGTGGGTGGAGCTCTGCAGAGAAGAGCAAATGGGTTCAGTAATCTCAGACTGCCCTGCTGTTGACTGGGTCTTAATGGGCTACTGTACTTTCATTAGGCCAGTCTACCATAATGGAAACATAGTTTCCCACACACCGCAGAGACTCTGATGGGAATTAGATTGTTTTCCTTTAAAATGATTCTCATGATTGTCCAAATTTAGATTTCTTATAGGATGCCTGTTTCTGCCAACAACCAGCAACAACATGTCTTTTTTTTTTTTTCCAAATGATCTGCATGATGTACAACAGTAAGTGACTGTCACACGTAGGCTATCCCCAAAGGGCCAGTATTGTCTGGGATTGTGCAGAGATTTGTAACATGTTTTGTTGTACAAGAGAAGAATACTGGTGGGCAGTGAACAATACACTTCTATTTTTACATATAATTACACCGTTTTGTCCAGGAAGATGCAGACAAAAAGAAAACTACTTCAAGTTTTTAAAAAAAAAAGGTTAAAAAACCCCCCACAAAACAGCTATTTGAATACATTTACAGCCATATTTATTGACACAATAAAAATGGTCGGGCTTTTTTAAGGAGCTAGATTTGCTAGGCATTCATTACACCTTATTTATGCCCTAATGGTGCTTGTAGGTTACATGCTATTTTTCAAACGCCTGGTGCATAATTTTATCGATAATTTTATATTTCTTTAACAGTAATAGAGAAAAGAGGGAGTGGACTGAATTATTATGTTATTCAATCTATACTTCAAATATCTAAATTAATATATTTCTTAAAATTAAAATTTAATTATTTTTTTTCTTTGTATTAGTGAAAGCGGGCACACACTACAAGATTTTCAACGTCGTCTGATTGCTGTACAGTTCAATCTACACAACCCTCTGTCTTGTACTCGGGTAGTAATCAGGTGTATGGCATTGTCGTTTGTACGCAATACATGACTGATCAGCAGCAATGGGGAACACATTACAAGATCTCATACATGGACACATCTTCGACAAGTCTGTCTGGTCTCTAATATACAGTTTTGTCACATGAACACACACAAGAGTTGCTACTAGAAATCATGCAATACCATGTGTGAATTTGTTTTTTGTTTTGTTTTGTTTTTTTGTTTTTTCCTCTAACAATGGATGTCTGGATGAAACTTGCAATCTACGTTATTTGTGTGCTGATTTGCAGTGAAAAAACAGAGAGTGGTGCTTTCCTCGCAGCCATGGTTGTTTATGTTGTTTTGCAACACAAACAACTCCCTGGATATCCCCTCAGCCAGTGTCCTGCGCTCTAATAGCCAATTTCTAATTAGCCTGTGGTTGTATTAGTCCGGCCTTTCTTACTTTTAAGGGTTTTGTCTTTTTTGTATAAGCCCTTAAAGTGGGATACAGTCCTCTATATCAACACTGTCTCTAGAAATGAACAAATATAAAATATAGAAAACACGTCGCTGGACAAAGTCCCTCACAATCTTCAGCACCTGGCATCACTGCATACTGTACGTCATCAATCACAACTTTACAACAGTGCGAGAAAGTCAAGCAGTCCAACAAAGATCTGCCTCTGTGCTGTGTGTATCCAGTGGTCAATAAAAACAGTAAGTAGTTGGTCGCTGTGGCCTTTCAGCAACATTATCCTGGTCAAGCGAAGTTCATTTTCCCAGCACACCCACTTCTCCTCGTCAAAAACTCTCACCCTGTTTCTGCAACAGATCAGAGTGGATTCACGCTTACCACCCACTTTGAACAATGACAACACGGAGATTCAGGCACATGAAATAAAAATAACAGCTAACTAAGGCACATCTATAGTGACCTCAAAACTCAACACAAACACATATTTTTGATAACATGCCAAAGAAAGTCAGCCATTTGTTTTTTTCTCTGATGACTTTATATTGCCCTACAAACTCTAAGACTATGAAGACTACAATTGCAGGGGAATATTGATATATATTGAAATATATTTACAATGTTCTCCTCACTCTACTCCTACAACTGTCGAGTCCATACAGATATAATTTATGAAAAGTCTAAAAAAGCCAATAAGACGGGGCGTCCGGTGGCTCAGTTGGTAGAGCAGGCGCCTCGCATACAGAGACCGTGTCCTCACTGCAGCTGCCACGGGTTCGATTCCACCTGTGGCCCTTTGCTGCAAGTCATTCCCCCCCTCTCTCTCCCCCGTTTCCTTTCTACTCTTCAGCTGTCCTATCCAAGGAACAAAGGTACAAAAAGCCCCAAAAAAATCTTAAAAAAAAAAAAAAAACAGTGTTCCCTTGCAATACGAAGCTCACTTGACTGTTAAAGGCAAATATTTTGAGACCATTAAACGCAGCAGTATGCCATTTATTGTCGACCTTACAGCTTCAGGTTGTGAAATAAATAAATCATTGAACTGTAAAGTCCTTCTCTTAAAAACGCAATGCAATGTAAGACATTCTAGCACTGTTTTGAAGCCCTAAATATACTCACCGCTTGTTCATGAGCCGTTTCACAATAAGCAAAGGTTAAAAAAACAACAACAACAACAACCCACTGAACTATCATGTTTGTCAGCAGAGCAGTAAGCTACTGTATGACTCTTTGTGTGGGACAGACCAACTTAGCTATTAAACAAGACAGCACACGTTCTATCTTCCTTTATCAATTTTGAATTGTGGAAAATTACCGCAGTCTTTTTGCTCTTTTCTGCAGCTTTAATATAAAGATGGAAAATGTATTCAACTTTCAGCCTATTTGAAAATATGGGGAGCACCATCAACTGAAACAGAAGCATGAAACTGATTTATAAGGAGCTAATGTGAACTGCGGGGTATAGCAGAGAGGGAGTGGAAGTACATAATAATTTGGCTGAATACCTGCTGGGATAGAGTTGTGCAAATTCCTACTTAAGTCATTACCACGATACATTTGCATCAAGGATCAAGGCTGCTCTGCAGGCCAAATCAGGGAGCACGGAGGTCCAGGTTCTGTTTTCTCTCTGTTTCAGTGAAAACGAGGGCAGAGGACTAGAGCTGAAACCCAGAAAACTTAAGATCTGATAAAATAATAAAAACTATGTCAAATCCAACTGCATCACATCTGATTAATTTTGTCATAGGTAATCTGCTTCAAATGATGTGAGTGTCTTTACAGCTACAGTGCAGGAATGTTAACACTGTGCTCTGTACTAGAAGAGTTTTGGACTGTCACTCATGATCAAGTCCATTATTGTTAATAATGCATGCAGCGAACATTTCCTGTTTACTGGTCATTGACCTGTGATTCTGGGATAGTGAGTGTGACACTTTCTATGACTTCTCTGCTAAATTCAGTTGTGTGTCACTGATGATCAGTAATAAGACATAATTGACACAGACAGTAGCTTTTGTTAAAGACTTTACTCCTTATTGTGATCAACTGGTTTGGCTGAAATTCACCAGATATCTTGAACCAATTGTCTATCATTACACTACATAAACACTGTGCTAGAGAGCTTAACACAACAATGTGGATATGATACTGAGGAATCCATCCTGCAAAGCTGAAAAAACACTATTGGTAAAACTAGTGATTCCTTCAAATAACTACAGTAAACTTTATTTCACAATTCATTGTGCACAAGAAATAAGACAGCACAACTGAAAACTTAGTCGCTACAATCAGCATTTCCCTATATTTGACTGGTGGGTGTTAATAATGTCCCACTTGGGTGGTAGGGGGTGTGTCAGTTCACACAACTGACTGTGTGCTCTTCCCAAACATCACAGCCACTTGACAGCTGAATGAGTGAAACAAATAAGACTGAGAGGTGAAAAGCAGCCACACCTGTTTCCCATAACCCCGGCGCTCCTCTCCTGGGGGATTCAGCTGCTGACTGTGCACATCCTGCATGTACACCTCTTCAATATGGACTGTGAAGCCACGGTACATCCAAGTGACCCTAATCTCACATACTGTGATCTGTTCTTTCAGGGGAAAAAACCTTGACTCCTGAAAACAGCAGGCAAAAACGGTTTAAAAGGTTTCCCTCTGTTCATTCACAGCAGGTAATTAACCATGGAAATATCTGGAAGCCTTTTACAGTGCAATTTCCTATGACGCAGTCATTTAAAGAGCCAATTCCTGTCTATTCTAGATTTATTCAGTCGATAAGACATATTTGCTAACACACAGCGAAAAACAGCATCCCTAATATTAGCTTTTTCTATTTTTTCATGCTCCACCTTTCCCTCCCAATTTTCAGTAGCTAATTACCCATGCACGCACTGCGGTCCTGATGACTGGTAACTCCCCATGTTGGTTTGGGAAGAAAGTAGACCTGAAATAATGAATGGCACCAGAAGTAGTGTGACGGGATCGCGACACCAGATCATTATCATTAAATCCCATCCATGGAAAGACTAAATTTAACGATAAGTTAGTCTACCTTCCAGCGCGTACAAACTTTCCAACCTTGTTTGTGGCGTTCAGCCCCACACCCATTCATTCCATAGCAGATATAAATCTTAAAAGCAGGATCACAAAAATTAAGTTTCATTAAAAAAAAAAAAAAAAAAAATTAAAAATTAAAAAAAAAAAGAAAAAAGCTGAAATAACTCATGCAACAGTTGGGCACTGTAGCATTTAGCAAACATTACTCAAACAGGAGTAAATGAGAGGTGCATTTTTAAGTTACTACAACCTCCCATTTGGTGCGTCAGCTAGTATTTATGGCTCCAGCATTGTGTATGTGGGATTGACTCAAAATAACCTACAATAGCCATGTTTACAGTAATGTCAGTACAATTCACTTCGACCAAGGTGTAGCTTACTGTCTTATTCCTCCATTGCTGTCCAAAAATATATTAAACTCGGGAATGGGTAACACAAACATTACTTGTAAGTGGAATCAATTCATCGTATTCTTGAGATTTGTTGACAATAAGAACAATATGGTCAACTGTCAGACTTATATCTCTAAGCATAAGCCTAAAAATGGTTATTATACCTAGTTAGAGTAAAAGCTTTAGCCGGTAATGTCTGTAAAACTGTGGATACCTCAGAATGCAAAGACGCAAGAATAGTTATTTTTAGCTGCATCTTATGTCAACTCAGTGTTAAAGGTGAAGTGTGTAGGATTAATAGCAACCAAATAAACTAGTCCATACCAGGGGATATGTGCACCGCAACTTCATGCAGACTTCAGAGGATGTGCGTGCCACAACCTTGTGCAGACCACAGACCTATTTTGGTGAAGACTTTGCCAAAAATGCAAAGAGACACTTGTTTACTCTCCCCTTCCCAGCATGTAGAGGAGCCCACCATACACTTAATGCAATAATCAACGTACACACGGTCTGTAGGACATTTCTTACTCACCACTCCTTACATAGTTTTGCTTTTGTTCTGTTTTTAAATCAATACAAAGTCAGATAAGGCATGTATGCCTGCACCAACAGCAGCTGCAGAGTACCAGCACAAAGTAGCAGGAGTTAGATTTCACTTTTCATGTGACGAGAGTAAGGAGAGTCGACAAACAAGACGATGGCAGAGAATTTGGTGTTGAAGCCAAAACACAAAACTGGCTATCTGGCAATATTTCAAAATTGAATGTCAATGCTATAGGGAACTTGATGACTTTAGTGAGAGACAAGCACTGGTGACCTGAGAAGTTGAAGGTTGCAGCATGTCCCCTGCAGCTCCTCATCTAACAGTTCACTGATGCTACTTCTTGTTTTATTAGCCTCTGCAATATTTCAAACTTATCCACTGTCAAAAAACGACAAAAATGACATGTTTTGTAGACACATTTTTGATAAACAATAGAGGTAAGTGTTAAATTTACTAACACAATGCATTCTCTGTAACCACTTCCAATTGTATTTTGCCAGTTAAGTGATTTTAATGTGAAGCTGCAACAGTACAAAATGTTAGGTTTGCATTAGAAGTAACGTGGTACATCAGTATGCAAAATTATTTCTGGTGTAGTCGCTAACATCAGTGTTTTCATGAGTTTATAAACTGGTGGAAAATGTATCAATCGCAGCAACCCTAGCCTACTTTGGACACGAAACTCACATAAAAACATGGAGGCATGGAAGGGCAACGTGGTGGAGTCCTTGGAAGAAGACCCAATCCCTCGGCGGGGTCACTCTAAGGTAATGCGCTCATTTTAAGACAATGAAAACACAACAATTCTTATTATCAGGTGATAAACTAATTACACACATAAATTTGAATACTGTATTTGTCACAGGTAGTCTGTTTTAGTACATCCTCAGAAATCTTACACACTAGACCATTAAAGACTGTTTCATACTCACAAGACAACAAGACAACAAAAATATACCAATGTGTCATCAGACAGTGTCTTGCACTTGTCAAAACTTGTAAGGTCGCAGACGTCGTTTTGATTTGTTTTACATTTTGATTGACTGGCTGGACCAAGCACTCTATTGTTGCCACGCAGATGGAAACAGCACTTCTACTTGTTTTGGTCACGGGTGAATTAAAGTAGTAGTTGTAGTAGGCTTACAATGGATGGCTTTGAGGAGCGACAGGCCAATGAGGTGAGAAAATGTCCAAGTAGGAGGTCATCTAAATGATATTTCTGACATCCTAAAGTGGTGAAAGTGTTGTCCCTCATCCATCTCTCTCATTTGGTTAACAAGGACGTATTCCCCTTGCTCCTCTCTACTGCAGTTTATCAGGCACACGGACCACCATCTTTTCCCCCTTCGTCTCTTTCTCCTCAGCAGTAAAATTAAATTTAAAGTTTCCTCTTCCTCTGCCAAATCAAATGCATCAGTGTCTTGCCCTTTTTTATGAACTGCAGGTAGTCACAGCTGATAGCACTAGGCTATATGGAGAGGCGTCCAGTATGTTACCATGGAGACCACAGCTTGCGCCACATACTGCTTTCAACATTTCGTCAAAGCATAAAACAGCCTCAAGTCTAGGTTGTGGCACAAGATACAAAAGGGCATATAAAGTGGGCCAAGAAATCAAATGAAGAGGAGAGGATTTTTGGTGTATGTGCGGTGCGAGAAACTTTCACTGAGAAGTTGGTGCCTTCGTCACAGCCCCTATGATATAGTATAGTATATAGTATATTTAGTCGGGTTAGTTCATGTTAAAACAGGTTAGTACAAGCAGTCCTAAACTGACTTGTGAAAACAGCGGGCTGAGAGTAATCAAGTCCAAGGATAAGCTAAAAGTGGTGGTTACAGCTCTGAATTTAATAACGGCCCACCAGAGAGGAGCTCGCCATACAAAGCCTCTGACAGTCAGTCACATCTGTCGGGGGGAAAGGAAGCAAAGGGTGGAGTCAACAGAAGCCAGTGACCACAGCCTGCTTCCTGAACCCCACACACAGCCTACATGTTCCACAACACAGCAGCCAACTCATCTGCTGATGGCTTTCCTTCAAAAAGAAAACACCGCGTGTATTAAATGTGATTAGGAATTTTTTTGTCTGCTGCTTTACAGCTGCTTGGGATCAAACGAGAGGATCAGATAAATGCTATGGTTGGACAGACGTGCATCCAAAATTTTAAACTTAAACTTTTAAACTTAAAACCTTTTCATGCATATAATTTTAATTCTTAATAACCAGTGTGGATAATTAACACCAGACATCAGTGAAACCAGAGCATCTGCAGATATATTTAGTCAGCTGGTGGATCACAAGTCATCTACAAACTCATGCTCAAAGTTAACTGATCATTATTTGGAGAAGATTGAAAAAAAAGTAAAAGTTTTAAGTAGAATGGGTAAAATTTATGGCGACAAAAGATTTCTTAGCTCGACAAAAAGTTACAATATCCCAGATAAGCCAGCAAGGTTGGTGTGTAACTACATTAGGGCCCGATCGATATATCGGCTTGCCAATATTATTGGCCGATATCGGCCTATTGCAGATGTATCAGTATCAGCGTACATGTTCCCCAATAACTTCCAATAACTGTTTTTTAAGGCTGGAAAAAAGGCTTGGACTAGTGATTTCAAATGGTGTAATCATGTAGTTTGTCCACCATAGGGAGGTGCGTTAATCAACTGGTAATACGTGACGTGTTTACTGGTCAGTGCACTGATGTTTGGAATAAAGTTTGTTGGATGTCCTGCCTCCATAAGGTACCTTTGTTACACGTATTTGATAACCACATTCAAATTATTAGTTACAGATTATTGGCCGATATACCAAATATCGGAATTTTCTTACTCCATTATATTGGTATTGACATCGGCCCCAAAAATTCCACATCGGTCTGGCCCTAAACTACATCTCTTCATCTATCAGACAAATTTAAAGTTCAGACCAACATATGGCATTAGGTTATCCAACCATTGACCTCAAACGGAGGGTCCCAAAAATGGCTTGACATGATATGTCCAGTGCCATGTGGTAACAAAGTTGTAACTACCTGAATTATATTTTTAGTAACAGACTTACTTACCACATCATGGTGGCAATTAATAACCACTGAAGCACATCAACCTCTATAAGACCCAGATCTTCTTAGACGGTGCACTGCTTTTTCAAATCTATTTCTGTTTTAAGTCTGTAATTTAGGTCGCACCATTACTACATTATTTATTTAGATTATGGATCACGTAGCCCCAAGAGAAGAAACCTCAAAACTATGGTCTTCAATTACAGACCTCACAGCCTGTAGCCACTCCTTGTATGAATCCCCTCCTCACAAGCCCGTCTACACTACAGAGTCTGAAAATGAAACAGTGAGGTAAACTGACATCAACACTGTTTTTGTCAAAGTCCCCCTGCACACTTGTGATCTGCTTAGCACACAACAGCATGCATAGGCTACATGGACTCAACCATATGTTACTGAGAGTCAAAAGCTGGATACCAAACACAACACCAAAACTAACCTTTCGCTGGCTAGTTCGTCATCTGTGTTAACAATCAGTTGATTTTGCTGTCAAGGTGACTAGCTGGACTGAAAAGCTGCATACACATGGCACCAAACAACACATGTTCAGGGTGTAATCAGCTTAGCTTGCAACAGTTCCTGGTTTATCAGTTCCCTGTGTTGATTTATGAACCAGTGTTTTGTGGCTACAGACGAAAAACTGTGTAGTATACTAGAGCTTGACTGATGAATCTGCCAGGCCAATATTATCTTAACACAGATCACTATCTGATAATGTGACTGCTAATATGGAACATTGCAAAAGTTTTTCCACAAATAACCATACTTCCTTTTACTGTAAAATGTACCAATCAGTGCATTTCTTAGTCGCAATTCAAAAAAAGATTTTCTTGTATTTGTAAACACATACAAACATAAGTATTTGCCTACATATCATTATCAAATAAAACTGTCAAGAGCTGAAGGAGGAGTTTGCTCAAAACAGACAAAAGATTTGGCTTATATATCTAATAATTAAATACCTGTTGTTATTTTTACATTCCCTAAAAGTATGAACATTTGCTTGTTTTCTCAGTCTTACACAATTGTGAAGTGATTACCTTCACGTTCCTTACTGTTGGTCAGACAAATCAAAACATCTGAAGAGGTCTACTTGGACTTTGGGAAACTGGGATGGTCATTTTGCAACATTAGCAGATGTTAAATACATTATTAATTAAATAAGAAAACAACCTTCAGGTTAACCAGTCACAATGATATTTACTTGGAGTATAACGACCACTGTCAGCTTTAAATCTAAGTTTTGTGACTGTCATACTTAGGACTTTGTCATTTGTACAGTTAAAATGCAGAAATGGATTTGAAACTGATACATCTGAGAAGCCTTAATTGCTCTGGGATTAGGGAAAATACGCATGGTGCATTCCAGTGCAGTATTTACTTTAGTATCCATCAGTCTCTTTTGTCATAGCAGGCCTGTCATGCCTTGTAATCCCAGCTCAGGACTGGCACAGAGAAAAGCAGTCCAGCTGCACTACTCGGGACATAGTGAGTGGAAGGTGCTCTGGCTGGCATGCAGCCCAATTACAGGTCAATACTTCCACAGACTCTGCGACTGCAGTGCCTCCCTTAAAATATGTCTTCATTTCCCCAGCCACCCCTCACGCCCAAAGCGGGGAAGTCTGCACTGCCTCTCCTGTCCTGTATCACATAACGTTGATCCCCCATCTGTATCCAACCACTTGGCAAACTTTTCACAAAGGAGCTCCTCTATGCTCCTATAAGTGACACCCAGAACACTCCATTTCGTTTCTATTTTTATACACCACAAATCACTGCTGGTCTTCAACGTCTCTCGCATTCAAGTGGGAAAGACCAGCCGGTATTTGCCCCACACTCCCTGAGTAACGTTAAGCTAAGTCATGATGTGACAACCTGGAAAAAACCGTTAACGTTAGCAAGAAAATGTGAGCATAATTACCACTAAATCAACGCTGAGCCTGAAGTTATCTCCTAACAGAGAAGAGCCACTTGCACTGAACGTCTAATTGTGCTAGCTTGTGTTTATGTTAATTAGTAGTTGCTCTATGTGGTACAACATTATAAACTATTGTTAGTAACATAACGAAGTTCTATTCAAATGGGAAGACAAACGAGGTTTAGCTAACGATGAACTGACGCCAGCAGCGATTGTCCGACCGACGTAACTTAACGTTAATGTTAGGATAACTGTCCACAGACAAGAACCGTTAGCTTAAATAAAGCTAGTTGCCTTTGAACGGAGCACAGCCCATTTCCACACAGCGAGTACTAACGTTAACTGCTAGCCGGTTTCGTATCGGTGACTAACGGTTGAGACTCCGAGCAGCTCCACTGGAACTTCTTTCAGTAGCCTCAAAAGTAACGTTAACCGTTAGCACGGGCAGAATGACAAAGAAACCGATAACTCACAGGTAATTCCGTATAAGGTGAGAAGTGATGTTAAAAGTCGCAGTCCGTTGAATGGCAAAATCCTCCCGAGCGGTGATCTTTTTTCCATGATTCCTGTCTGTTTGTGCGCTGTGGCAGTCGCACTCTCTGGTCTGTCCTCCTCGCTCCTCGCTCGTCCCTGCTCTCTCTGCTTAGCTCGCGCTCCTGGAGAGCTGCTCTCCATAGCGACCGATGCGCGTGGGCCGTACCACTTCTGCAGGACAACAAACAGAAACACACGGAGCCTACGCACGCGCGCAGTCCTCACACTGGGCACTTCTGAGATGAAACGTGTCGTTAATAGC
>JAPQLA010000023.1:20527839-20538523 GCA_029822935.1 Naso vlamingii | reverse complement strand
TAAGTCTTCATGCTTTTCAGTTGATGCTTTGTCTCATTCAGCTGTGGTGTCCATTCATAGAAGCTGCTGCCCTTCAGGTTTATTTGATGACATTTATTAATGTCAGGTTTTTTAATTATATAATTTTTATACTTTCTCCAAGATGTCTGAGTCCTCTCATTTATGGCCTTAGGGATGAAATGTTTTTTCATGCAATGAAACATGTTGCTTTCCGTGACATGTCTTAAAAAAACACTGGATTTATTTAGATCAATAAAAAACAGTCATGATTTTTAAGTACGAAGATAACATGATTTACATATATTAATGGCTTTATTTATATAATTTTACAGAAAAATGTAATTGAAAGGATTCAATGGATCCTTTTGCAACTTCCAAAAGAACTGCTAAAAATGTGTTTATTGCTTTGCTTACCACCTGATCCGATACCCTGTACAATTGCCTACAACAGAAGTGGCTTTATTTTCCCCACTTTTTTTATTTTAATTTGAAATGACTTCATATCAACAAACCAATACGCCAGCCCCCAGGTGCACTAAAAGTTAAGTGATTGTACTGACATTCTAAAATCACTTATAAAAATGACTCATTACTGTGACTATGTTGACAATGACTCATTAAAATAAGAACTGTCTTGAAAATTAAATGTTATTATGCTGCATTTTATGTATGTATGACTCTATCATTCATACTGCAGCCCCTGGCTTGAACAGTATGATGAAGGTTAAAGATTATAAGGTGCTTTTAGATTTTTTGCCAGGCAGACAATTCTGCCTGGCAAAAACGGACAGCCTTTTCATAAATTCACTGTTTACATTTACATTTACATTTATTTACATAAACACAGCTACAATATAAAATGTCTTAAAATAATGGTCAGGTTACTTAACAATGTTTTGTTTTTTTTGCTAAGAATCAATAATAATACAATATTTTTAAACATACATCACTGTTCGTTATAATGGCTTGAAATAAAATATCAATATAAATCCTCAAATTTTTTGAGGGGTTCAGTTTTTAACTGTCACTGTGTTTATGTAATGTTTAGTATATGTGAATTCATCTTTTATATATCCTTAGAGACTAATGATTCATAATGGCCCATAATGGTATAAAGAGTAGTTTGTAGATATCTTTTCCTTTGTTCCCCCAGTGTTTTGTAAGGAAATCCAACTACTGTCTTAAATCAAAAATCCATGCACTAAGTGATTTTAACCAAACACTGTAAAAGGAGGAGTGAGCTCTGATGGACTACACAGATTCATTTTATTTTTTGGTATTATCTGAAAATAACCAAGCAATACTTTTAATAAAACTTCGTTGTAACATTGAAAACATACAGAAAACAACATTATGATCTGATTTCGGATAAGCACCATTGCATACAATACATACTCGACATTTGCTATTTTTTTTCAAATGGCTCCAAAAGCAACAGATTTTAACACTTCAAATAAATACTCTTCAAGAATGATTTATGCAATTGTTAAGAATAACAAATTGGTACAATTCATTTCATCCCCTTTTGCAAATTTTGATTGCAAACATGTAAACATTTTACAGGTTAAAAAAAAAAAGACAATTGGGAAACAAAAAGTAGAATGGTCAAAACTTATAAAGGTGATAGCACACGTGGTTCTCGATTATCTCAATTTGTCTTAGTCCTCTCGTAGGTAAGCCTCATGCAGCTCGTACTCCTCACTATTTTCTCGACAGGCAGCATATTCTGCCATCCTTTGAATCTCTTCTGCTTTGGTCTCGGCCAACTTCTTATCTGCATCCTCTGAGAGTTTTCGTGCCTCCTCGACCTGGGACTGGGCCAGCTGAATGTTTGTCCTCACAGTCATGGATGCCTGCTCAGCTCCTGGAATCAGACAGATGCAAACAAAACACATATTTTGTGAAATTGCTTAGAAAGTTCTAAGATTTACACTGGCTTAACTTACAGTAGATATGAACCTTAAAGCCCCTGGGTAGCAAAATCAATGACTGAGCATTTATTTTAATACACATTTTTTGGAGGCTTATAGAGGAAGTTTGTTTTTTCGTACATTAAGCCTTATAATAACAATATTTATGATCATATACAGTGTTTTACAGCATTATTATGGTGAACAGCGCAGTCATGAGAACTGAAGCTCCATGCTGATGTCCCTGCTAGCTGAAAACAACAGAGTGAAAGGGGCATGTCAAGTGCTTTGACACTCCATCAAAAAAAGGTTGTTTTAAAAGACGAGACAATCGCCGAATCTTTAGTATTGTCCTCTCATGTCCCAACACCAAAACATGAAGTTAAACAGTGGCTAATAAGCAGGAAACGTTTGTGTCTTTGTTTCCGGAGGTGGATAAAATAAACTGTTTCATGGTTAAAAGCTGTTGTTCAACTTTGCGTTTTAGTGTCGGAACATGAGAGATCACCACTAAACATTCAATGAATGTCTCGTCTTTGAAAAATACCTTTCTTCCACGGTTTGTGGAAGCACTTGAAATGACCCCTCCCCTCGGTTGTTTCCAGCTAGCTGTGATGTCAGCTTGGAATTCGAAGTCTCATGACCACACTGTTTGTCATAATTATGCTCTAGAACATTGTATATGATCGTAAACATCCTTCTTATAAGGCTTAATGTGCAAAAACCCGAGCATCTCCTTTAATGGATATTTTAACGTTGATAAACATCCAATCTGTGCACTTTCCATCTACTAAATGTCCAACCTGTACATATTTGAAAGTGTAAGACGAAAAGCAAAATATTTGAATTTTAATCCTTTAATTATTCCAATATAATGAGCACTATAGTATTTGGTGTAATCGTATGCCTTGTGCCCAGGCAGGCATTTAACTCACCTGAAGCGTGTGCTGCCTCAGCCGCCATTTTACACAAGTTGATGGCATTGATCCAAGTTGACTCAAAACGTCTGCATTTATCTAGTCTCTCACTAACCTATTGGACGAAGGTAGAAAGCAAACTTAATATAATGGATGTATTATGTGTGTTTTTGTAAAGAGTAGAAGATGATTTTATGACAAAAAACTGAAATCTATTGTAGACTTAAGTTTATCTTAAATTTTCTCCAAAGAGGACAACACTAACTAACCTGTGCACGCTGGCTGTTGATCACCTCCAGGAGAGAGTCCTCTTCTGCTGGGGTCAGTTTTCCCAGAGAGGCTAAGTACCGTCTTTGGACAGCGATGCGTGTGTACACAGCCTTTTAGCAAACAGAAAGGACAGATGGTCAGGGACAGTGTTGGGCATGTCTTAAAATATGAACAGTACAGTACGTCTTGTCTAATGTGATGTTAATAATATATGATTGAGAACAAAAGACCAAATAATTACTTTTCTACATAAATGGACTGTTTGTGTTTTTCTCTAATCTGCCTGAATTTGTTAATATGCAAATCTCATATAAAATTCAAAAACATCTAGACAAAAGCAAAGGTCATTTATGGTTGCACAGATTCAAAACATGCTGGCTGCATCAGGTCAATGCCCATTTTCACTTCATAATGTCAATGTTAATGAACTCTGTGTTGTGATGTTGTGCCCTCTCATGCTACTGTTTAATGGAGTGAGAGAATATTTTTTTTGTCCTAATGAAGAATTAACTCTAATATATAAGCTGGTTGTTGAAAATGTGGACAAAATTTTCACACGAGATAAAAACCTACCTTTGAATAGTCTGTAAGGGTCTCTATTAGAGCCAGGGTGGTCTGGGACAAGAAAGTACTTGAACTGTCAGTAACCACTGAGGCTGCTCTTCTGATCAGGGAGTCATGAGAGAGGTTTTCCACTTGCTACAGACAGAGAAAAAAAATTGTATTTGAACTCATTCTTTTAATTTCTGTATTTCCATATTATGAAAACAAGAGCAAAGTCTTTTCCTAGAGATTTGTGCATCAGTTTATTCGGCTAGTCTATGAACTATGTTATACTATACTCTACTATACTACTATGAGAGTAGCTGCTACCTGGGTGGCAGCTAATGGGGATCTAAATAAATAAACAATAAACAATACTATCTCTGGCAAGAGACAAGACCAACCTGTTTGAAAGGGACAGCACAAAGCTCACTGCCAACACTTAAAGATGCTATGCTCGTCCACTCCCCGAACTTCTGGACTCCAGGCTTCCCGTTGCTGAATAGGCCACTCTCAGAACTGCTGTAGTGAAATTAGGAAGGAATAGAAGCAGGTTATTAAGGTGGTGATCATTCACATTCCTGAGAGTTATAATCTTGTGATTGAAATTCTTGAAGTTTTTGAAATTAAAAAGACTTTAAAAAGAAAAAGACTTTAAATGCACTGTGGCAAAAGAGCCATAAACTGCTGAAATTTATTATAACTGACATTTACACACGGTACTTATTCATATAACTTTACATCAGCATGGTATTATATTTCATATCGTGTTTTCTGCACTAATAACAAACAGGCTAAACTGTAGTAGTTCCATGCTTCAGCTGTTTTAACTGCATACTATACGGCACTGCCTACTTTTCGTTACATACCTTTGGAAACGGATACAAGCCACTTCTCTTCTCAACAAGCTCTTCTTGGTCTGCAACAGTGAAATGTCTGTCTGATTTCGTAGGAGTCCTCCAGAAGCACGGCTGGCACACACTGAACACTGACGAATAGCTTGCATTTTGCAGGGTAACTGCAACACTTGAAGAAAGTTTTTGATTTGGTGGATGTAAAAATAGTTGCTGAAAGCAGGTTTTCTGTTTTCTGCACTTCAAATCAATATGCTGTTGTCTTATGTTGCCTTGTCTTTGTAAAAATCAGAGAAATAATTTTGTCAGCTGGTGCAATCTTTCAGTCTGCTGACTGACTGTCATGTCCTGTGGGTATTTGTAGGGCCCAGGCACCATTTCATTGCGTAACAGGCATTGATCTGTTGACTCTGCCAGCAAATGTGCGTATTTGGCTTTATTTGAAAAAGGCCACAGAGGCAGAAACTACGCACAGGCATGTTATGTGAGCGTGCGTGTGTGCACATCAGAAAGAGGACCATCTGTAGTTTAGAACAAAATAAACCTTTTTAAGAAATTGGGATGATTTTAACCTACAAATTAGGTTTTATTTTAAAATTATATGGGACTAAATATTAAGGTGTTTTAAAGTTTGCACTTGTATCATGAAATGAAAAATAAGATTCTTCTGGAATATTTTACAAATTACATGCGATAACTACAAGTAATTGCAAATAAAAAATGATCATCATATAATGTTGTCTAAACCAAAAGTATTTTCTTTTTCTTATGTAGTTTCAATGAATGAGCCTTCATGAATTAATTGCAGAAAGTTGCCTAAGGGGCCCTTTTCTACAACCGTAGAGGCACGTTTTAATTTTTCAGGATTTTTTTTTTTCATTTAGTTGTAAGCTGTATGATGCTGACATTTAAACAGGGGAACTAGATGTGGGATTGCAACAAAGATGTCAGACTGATCACACAGACATATGCACCTGCTGGATAATGCAAAAAGCATACTGTTCAAATTTAGGCAGCCTAATTAGCAGCATCATATTTGCATAATGGAGGTGTATGGCAGACATTTTCTGCCCAACATAAACATTTTAACTTTGGATGACCTACACTGTAATTTGAACAAGGGAGTTTTATTTCAGTACCTAATTAGAGCATGTGACATCACCATCAGCAGAAGTCACTGCAGACATGCCCACTGAGTGGCAGGAAGACAAGTGGCAGTGTTAGCATACAGTTTGTGTGCTGCTAAGTACACAAAAACACATCTTAAATGGGGAGGAGCAGTTGTGTGATTGACTGCATAAATAGATTTAATAAAAAGGTGGAGACGTTTTTTTACAGAATGCCAAAAACTACAGAAAAAGCAAATCAATCGATGCAATATGCTGAAACAACTGGGGAAACATGGATTTGCAGTTTTGTTTTTGGGTAGAATCATGTCTTAACTCATATTCTGTGTAACTGTAAAGATTTTGTTGGCATTTATTAAACAGCATCCATGATGATGAACCTTGTGCTCCACAAACAATTGGGGAATGTTTTGACAACGTTAGTGTTAGCTAACAGCCAAGACAAACCTAGTTTTCCTTTCTAATGGGGTAATGCTACTCCACAAAGCAAGTTTAGACAGTTAACCAGATCACTTTAAAAAATCTGTTTATAGTGTCCTTATGGATGGCTAACATCCAGACTTCAGTATGCCTTCAGTCTGTGTGTTTTTCTCGGCATCAAAATCAGGTAACAAATGTCAGAAAACCCGATTCTTGGCCAGCTGTCAATGTCCATGGACCACTGGTGCTTCGGTAAATTGTCATGATCACTGTCGAGTCCAAATGCCTTTAATTTAGCAGATAATCGGTAGTTTGACTCCCATTTTCGTACTGCTAAACTCAGCCATGTTGACGGATGTTTTGCCACTCAGTGCGACTGTGGGGGGCTTGTTCTATCGCGCCAAATTTCATTGTATCCAGTCTGCATTACACTCTTCCTTTTCCCTTTTCCCCTCTATGTAGCTCTTTAGCTTGTTTACTAGAGTATCTTGGATGTATTTGTCACTTTTCAGGCAGCACTTCATCAAAACTCTTGTTGCCAAAAGTTTGGCAATACCATTCATTCTGTCTGATTGCCCTGAAATAATTTTTTTGCTGAGGTGGCATCCACTGGGGTTCAGAGGCTTGTTCAGAGTTTGTTTTGGGCACAGAATCCCCTGCAGTCTCCAGCACTGACGCAAAGCTTGCGTAAGGATCTGATGAGCCCCCGTCAGCTGCTCTCAACAGAGTCAACTTGTTTGCCAAACAAATGAAAACTTCACGTTACACAATTAGACTCAGAGGCTTTCTGTTAATAATTAGCCAGTGTGTTAGTTACTAAGCAAGGGATTCGAAACCTGCAAGCTCTGGAGATAACTCACAGTGCCTCAATGCAGTGTCGCACACGTAAGTCATTAACTTCACACAGCAACATCTCATAATGGGTTTCATCATCTTCTTCAAAACAATACTGATGTTGCTCTTTCAAGGTAACTTTTGTGTGATTACTGACGTCCAACGTTGTGTAAGAATGTGACTCTGGAAAACTGTCAAAAAAGATAAAACGTGTCTGTTTTTTGTTTTTCTAGTCTCTGTCTACTCTATGTACTGAAGTTCACAAACATCTGAGCAGCCTCACACGTACATCACAGTACAAATAAATACACAAAATATATAGTGTTTTGACAACAAGCAACCTTTAGATGAGCACAAATACATTGTCCTGAACTGTAATGACCTTTTATCTTTGCATCATCCCCTCTGTCTGGTAATATATATCAAAACAAACAAGACCTCAACAGCATCTCACCGACCTTTAACCCTAACTTCAACAACAGTCCTCTGAAGAGCCTGACAATAACTCATGTTGTTTATGTTTCCGAACTCTATCTTAACCATGTATCGACACTATTTTGGGCAATTGTGCATATATTAAATATTAACAGTTGACATGGTACAATTTTATCTCCTGATGTCAGTTTCACAATGACAGAACTGTGGTCATGGCTTAGATCAAACTAATCATCAGACTTCAGATAAACATCTAAATTCACTGGTTGCGAAAACCTTTCTAGCTCTCTTTGGACTAATGTGCATTGGAGGTCTAAAGTTTGGTCATGGTTTGGTCATGGACAGAAGATCGTCCGTTTGACCCTTTGGACTGGCAGGATTATTGTGGGTGAGGAATGGGAAAGAAAGCACTTGCCCTTCCCACATTACCTCTGCAACTACTCCTGTGAAGCTGCTTAGTGTCCGCAAGCACAGTCTGTACTGTACTGCTAGACCAAGAGAATCAAGTCCACACAGTGGACCTGCTAAGATCGGGCTTTTGTGTGCAATGGGAATGGTTACACTTGCTATTTACACCTGCATCAATTGACCCTGCAGTAGACATGAGTTTGTTTTTTTTTCATAATTTCTGATGTATTCCCTAGTGTCTTTCTTTTCCTTCTTCATCTGGTGCGTCATGTCATCCAGGCGCAGAGCAGGATATCAATATTTACAGAAATTAACGCCAACGGATGTAGAGATGAAAATGATTCCTGCCTGACTTGGGTCTCTATAGGCTCTCTAAAAATCAACCTAGCTGATCCAGCACACCTCTCTCTCTCCCTTCAATCAATTTAAACAAATAATAATCCAGCCAGATCACCCGGCATGCAGATATCGTTCTGCAGCTGTGGCCCGCACAGGCTATTTTGTGACACAACAGTTTATAGCGCTCATGACTCAAATTCCACTCATATACAAAATTGTTATATTGCTTGTACTCTGACGTAAAGACGATTTCAGCACCCAGGCTTCATCTTCATACAAGCTGTGAGTGAAACCAACATATTGTGGATTGTTTCCACCCTGATCCAACCTTTGCAAAGCATAACACCCAGATTAGTTTCCGATGCATCTGCATTTGTCATTAATCACAGTTAATATTAAAGCTGACAGACATTTGTCTCACACGTCACAACAATGTTTCCACACAATGCAGCCCCCAAATACAAGGCTTCACACAAAATTCACAGACGGGCTGCCTTGCCCATGGGAATGGGGACAATAGATGATTTTTAGCAGGTTAATCCGTGCTTAAAAAACCCATGTCAACCCACTAATTTTGGTGAGAATGGTTGTATTAGTTTACATGGTAGTTTATAGGGTAGGTAAAATGGTCTGCCTGCTAAACCAGGCATGGCCTCATACAACATGCTATAAAATCAGTAATCAGCAACAAACTACAATGCAGCAGCAGCAGTGACCCCAAATACAATAAATTGGGACTCGCCATAGCCTATAGATTGCTTTTGTAAAACCCAGGATCTCTTTAATTAATCTGCCAGAGATGGACTCATCTATTAGCACACTTCACTTCACTCACAGTGCTCTGTAACTCACAAACTTCTACACTCACACTGAATCCACAACAAAGTAAACAGCATTTAGGGATGCTGCCAAAACACATAGCACAGTTCACAAACTGCACTGTGCCGGACACGACTGGAACAACTGACCCAGCACACCTAAAATGTCCATGCAGCAAAGCCATGCCAAAAATCAATATGAGAGCTCCACATCCTGCTGGGTTCAGTTAAGTGGCATGCTCTACATCAGAAAAAAAAGAAGAAAGTAAGAAACAAAAGACAGAAAAAAGTATTAAAAGTGACATTTTGTATCTGACAAAAACTGGTTTTCCAGTTTATGCTGAAGTCACATCTAATTCACTGGCGGACTTGGGATGTTTTAAGGGCAGGGGCAAAAATAACAAAAAAGGCACCTGTTGTATGCGGCATTGGAAGGGCACCCAAGAAGGGAACTAACCATGTTTTATCTGCCATTTGAGCATCAAAGAGGGCACTTTGTGATGTTTTTCACTCTCCACCAAATGCAAACTCATTTAGAGTTTTGTTTGCAGTAATTGCATCTAGGCATTCAAGGAAAAAAATATTACTACTGTCACTCAATTTGTTGCACTCTGACTGCAGCCTCCACTTTTCTACACACACACTTACACACAGCAGCACTTACAATCAGTGGCAGCACTATATGATCACAGCCAGGCCTTTTTGGTGTCACATGGGTATTACACATAATGTTAAACAGACTCAGGACCCACTGCGTTAGAACAGGACCCGATCCATACGTTTCCTGCGCCAGTACTCGTACTACTCAGGTCCCCAGGTCTGGGTGGACCTGTGAGACCCCTACAGACTGCAAACACCAGGATACATGCTAACGGAACGTGAACGGACAGCTAAGTTAGTAAACTAAATTACATTTTTCAGGCTGACTTGGCTTATTATTTACAACTACTGAGTCAACAACTTGGCCGTGCCATAGCTGAATGCGAGCATCAGTGACAAAATCAAGCAACTTGTCAACACCTTATGAGCATGATCAAAAGACAGTACAGTTCTTTTAGAATGTATAAAATGTAAATGTATTTATTTAAACCAGGGAAACCTGTGTTGAAGATTACCATTGATATTAATGTTGCTGGACAGCAGAAATTCACTGCTAAAGTTGGCTACAATGCAAAGTGGTTTGAAAGTTATTACACTGAATGGCATGCATATTAAAAATACATAATAATGCTAAAAGCAAGGCTTTATGGAGACACTATGAATATAATGGATCTCTGGAGAATTGAGTCAGACAACTCTGAATAAGTCCAAAGACTTTAAATGAAGGGAGAGAGCATCTCAGAGATGTTGTTCACTGAAGACATGTTTGATGACAAGAAGGACAAAAAAGCCACGTCAACTCTTCTGGCTGATGAGAACAATCATACGTAAGAGGAGTGTTCTTTTATTCTAAATTGTTGTATGTTTGGTTACAATGCAAATAGTCTGTATTTAAGAGTGGATGAGGAAAGTCAAAATAGAGACAAAACATTTCTCTTCTCACAAAGCTGTTTTTTTTCCTCTTAAATTTCAACTATTTATGTAGGCTATTGTATGCTCTTCTTGAGACTTTTCTCAAGCTCTGTCCTTTATTTTTACCCTATTAATGATGAGTGTGTATTTTTGAGGATATATTTTTGTGTGTATAGATCTTTAACTAATTTCCTCTTTCACAGATTTGCTTCAGACTAAAGCAAAATGCTGAATCTGACTGAATTTCCTGGCAATGTAACTTCCCACAGAAGCCTGTCTGTGATCATCAAGGTGTGT
>JAPQLA010000023.1:20326919-20342985 GCA_029822935.1 Naso vlamingii | reverse complement strand
GAGCCCATAAAGCAAGGATCCTACACTTCCCATGATGCAGCTTGGTAGTCTTTGGTTAGATCTTTGCCTGATAAACAGATATCTTTCCAATTCTGCATCCCAAGAAATTCATAGTCTATGACAAGTGTTACACAAAATTTGAAATGAATGAGTGGAAAACAAGTACAAAGTCAACATTACTTAATTAGTTAAAGTCCAAACAAACTCAAAAGGAGTCCTAATCTGAATAACCACAAGCATGATTAGAGCTAAGCAAACTTGGGGTCAAATATAAACCATAACAGGAAGGAAATGGCAAAACTGGTGAGACTTAAGCAGCTGCTGAAAGCAGCTGAAATAGAATAGGCAAAATGCATCCTTATTTTTTTGTACCTCACTACACTTCATAAGTTTCATATTAATTGCCATGAAATAAATCCCTTCATGCCTCACGTTTGCTAAGGTACTAAGTTAAAGACTCCATTTTTCCATCAAAGATGAACTTTTGGTGCAGTTCAGCCTTCCTTTTACATGACAGCGGCGTGCTGACGCCCCTGAAACAACAAACTTTTGAAACCAGGTTGCAGAGTAGAATCTTTTAAAATAGAAACCTTCTTTCTGGCTGTGTAAACTGGCAAAGCAGAATGCCTGTGACGGCAGTGACTACGGTAATGCTAATGCTAGTGTAAGTCAATGCATTCCACAATAGCCACGACCAAACTCTGATGAAACACCACAGTGCACCCAAGGCAAGTCGAATATTACGACAGTCTATTGAGACAAATTCAAGTGTTAGTAGCATAATTTTAAAAGTCAAATTACGGCTGAATTTCTTTGATTTGTGGCTGTTTAGGTCTTAACAGCAACAGAATTTAAACAACATTGCAAACTACTGACCTGGCATGAATGCTACGGCACTTTTGGTTGTTCATGTAAGTGCAGGTTTTTTTAAAGGAAAGACTTTTCTGTCTTTAGAGGGGCTGCTTTTGTCTAAAAATGGCCTAGAAGTCATCTAAGGGACAAAGCTTGCCTCCAGTCCTGCTCATTATACAAAGATCTACTGCATGTATAGGTTGTGTTTCGTAGGTTCACAGTCCCCCTTAATAATCCACACATACCTCTTTAGATAACTGCGCAAAGTTTGAGCTGTTTGGGGATTATTTAAAGTGAAAAAAGAGGCGTTCTAACTTGGATAATCCACAGTGGCCAGTTTTATTTCCATCTCAACAACTACTCAGCGATCTAGGTTAGAGGTGAAAGAGGTTTCTGTCCTGCCTTTTTCTGTGGCCTTTGCTCCAACGCTGCCCGAGCTGGAGGGAAGCAAAGGAGCAGAGGAAAGGGGGCAGAGGAAGTGAGGCAGACACCAGCCCTGCTTTGAAGTGATGCCAGGAGTTTGCATTAGCTTGCAGTTTGGATAATGTTCAGTGCAGCAGGATTTAGGGAAGAGGAAAATGAGCTTTCACTGAGAGGTCCCCCAGGAGGACAGCCCTGCTTTTCACTTACTGTACAATAGCTGGCCAAAATCTATCCAAAACATATTATCTTGACTCTCTCAGTCTGCTTGTTTCTCTCAAAAATGAAGACAGCATCTGTTTTAGGAATACAACTTGACTTTTCTTTGCTTCTGTCCGACCTTTTTTAGGATATTGCCAATATCCTTACAAAAATGTTTGAGTGAAGTTATTTTTAATTTCGCATGGCTGTTTTTAAGTCTGGCCACAGTGAGAGGGATCATTCATTAATTTCAGGGAGGGGTGCTCTGGTCAGGAAGGTCCCCTCTGTCTCTCCTCAGGCCAATACAGAAAGTAGAGCTGAAGTTGGAGAGACTTCCTGACAGCCTCAGACTTTCCTGGCACGTGGTGAACAACCAACATCCCTGTGCTGCTTCAGGGCGATGCAGAATGAAAATAGTAACAGCTAATTACATGTTAGCAAGCTCCATGTTTCCCATGCAGAGCGCAGTCACGTGCAGCTCTGTGTACAGTGCTGCTCTTTGGCTTTGCTCTCTTTCAAATGACCCTCCGCTCTCTTGGTGAATGATTCACAGGTACAGCCATGTTTTCATACACTGCGCACACATCAATGTCATTCCTGTTTGGTGAGCTTGCTTAACCTTTGGTCACTGTATGCTGTCAGAGGCCAGCTGGGTTAAAGGAGGATGAGGAGGAGGCGGTGGTGAGGGCGGAGAAAGGCCCAACCCATGAAGCTTTTCTCTCATATAAAAAATAACACATCAAAGAGGAGCTGTGGTTTGTAAATCGGTGCCATGCTGTCGTCCCTCATACTAAGGTTAAACAATTTTGCCTCACAGTGTAGGAACTGAATAAGGGGTGGTACGAGCGTTTGTTGGTGAGCTGTTGAATCTGAGTCCTGAAGCAGAGAAAAATTTCAGGAGCGGGAAACAGCAGGAGGTCACTCATGAGCGGGACAAATCACCGAATGAGAAGCTCACTGGTTGAGTTCTGTCCTTGGAAACAAAAAAGTCTTTACTCAAAGTTCTGACCCACTGAGGTGGAGAGTGAGAAACAGGTGAAAAACTGAGAAAATGATTTTCATATTAAAGCTGGGTATCCAGTTTATCTTTGGTGCCAACAGGCGAAAATTCCATAATAACCTTTCAACATGTTTTAATTCAGATAGTCTGAAAGACTTCACTACTCCACCTCTCCTAGGCTCTGTATTCAGCATGACGGGCATTTTTCAGTCAGTCAAAGGGGGGACATTTCAGGGAGCATGGGTACCTATTGGCTGCTTTACGTTGCGCCTGTTAGTGACAGGTGAGGTAGCTATGAGCTGATTGGCTGTTGGAATAAGTGACGTACCTTAGGTCCTTAAACTGACCTCTTGCAATTTGACAAGCTGAGTTGCAGGCGACACCGTCAGTCAGCTTAAGTTGAGCAAAGACGGACCAGTTTACATCTCTGCAACTTTCTCTGCAAACCGTTTGGTCTAATCATGAATCTTTGGTGTAAACTGGGCTTAACAGAGAGAGCATCAACAAATGAAATAAAACACAAGCCGGAGCAAAGACAGGGAGGGGACGGCGCAGCAGAGTTGCTTTGGCAACACTTTCTATGAAGCCTGTCTCTACAATGCATCATAATATATTGTGAACACGTAGCACATTAGAACATATTGTAAAGACACTTAAAATACATTATATGTGGTTATGGGTATAGTTACGGTTAGGGTTAACCCTACCCTTGCTTTTAACTATCATTACACAGTACTATAGGCACATTATAATGCATTATAGGTATGTTCTTAATACATTATAGATGGGTGCCTTAAGTAAAGTGTTACCATTGCTTCCTTAGAAGTCTCATGCTGCAGCTAGCTTGATTTCCAGAAATAGTCTAACCCAGCTTTAAAACATTAAAAAAAGAATTCTTTGCCATATACTTCATTGAGTTGTGTTCTTACGTTATCCCAAATATGTCCAATTCTAATCCCAATTTTATTCAAGGTACTTTATCAAGGTGTTTATTTTGTCCTCTGTCGCTAACTGCCGAGGTAACTGGTGTCTGTGCATAGTCGTATGTTGCAGCTCCGATGTCATTGTGATGTCCATATCAAACAAAATAAATAAACAAACAAACACCAGACAGTGAGAACGCAAGGCAGCAAACATGACCAAGTGTAGCGTTAATAAAACTGAAAGTCAGAGGGCCAAAGTGCTCAACAACTTCTCAACAGTGATCGAGCTTACCTGAAAGGTGTTGAGACACACAATCATCTTGTCAAGTAATTTGCTCCTCTTGCACCTTCTGTCTGGGATTATCCAAAATCTAATCTCCTATTACTCACAGGCAGCTCCACCCACCCATCCCTCAAACCAAAAAGCACTTTAGCTGTGAGTCATTGATACAGTTCCACTTATCTGCAACCAAATGGAACAGCTGCAAAGGCGTAAAATGACTGTACACGATATTTTGACGTGAGCAGAGTTTGTACCTGACACTCATTGCGTGCATAAATCATTAAAAACATCTGAAACACTTCCCACATATGAGTCATTTGATTAAATGCGAGGCCTTTTTGATTCTCAAACTGTGCAACTTTTATTGCATCAGTAGATGTTATTTTCTATGTGAGACTTTATGTTTGTGCTTGGGTCTTGCTTCTTTTAACACTCCCATTAAAGTCTCTCAACACCGTCCTCTTGGACGACAGAGTTTTAGATCACAAATGTTTATGATAAAGTCATCTGAACACGGAGCAAGCTGGTTTCTCTGATGCAACAGCTGGACTCCACAGACCAGAAACTCCAGCAAGATACAGCTGACAATTTATGATGTGGGAAGAAAAAGACAGCCTCTGCTGTGAAGTAATTTATGCATACCATCTGATGTGCATCCACCCAACGAGTGATTGATAGTTTTCATCTCTTTTAAAAACCAGCCGAGTAAGACCAGAAGCAGTGACCTGTGGCCAAAGGTCAGTCAGACCCACTGTGGCTACCTGCCAGCAGTCAATGCTGCCAGGCCTAGATCAATATTGACCTGGATTACTGGAATAACAAACTGGCCCTCAGGGAAGGATCTGGAGATGCTCATCAGCCAAAGCCTCACCCAAAAGAAATCTGTGATTGATGATAATAAATGTGTGTTTGATTCTTCTGAACAGAGAGTGAGTAGTGAGCAGAGTAAGTGACAACCCCACAAATAACAGATAAACTATACAATCACAATTTGTTTTATTGAGACACAGTTGCTGTGCAGCTGTTCTGTTATTTTTCGCTCAAATCTCAGCACATTTTACATCATTTTAATCATGTCATTGCTTTCCCACTTCTTGTAGGCTACTTCATAATTCAAGATTCAAGACAAATGTGTCATCATTTTTGCAGTGCAAAAACAAAATTCTGGTTGCTGCTGCTACATAGCAGGGTGTAGTTGAGTGTAGAGAGATGAATTCAAACTTCTCACACCCTGGGGGAATACGCTGCTCCATGCAGCAGTGGATACTTCTGTATCCTCTTCCAGATGGCAGCAGTGTGAACAGAATGCAGCTGGTGGATGGGTTTTGTCTTTTAGCATCCTCTAGGCTCTGTATAGACGACTTATTTCACCCATATCACTGATGCTCTGTAGATTGGTACCAATGATGTTCTGGGAGGTTATTATCACCGGCTGCAAAGCTTTCCTGTCCTGGGCCGTGCACAAACCACACCAGATTGTGATGTTTCCAGTCAAGATGCTCTCCATAGTTCCTCTGTAGAAACTGATCAGTTTGGTTCTGAAATGTAACCTTTTTGATGTGTGATGACCATGATAGATTCTCTGTGATGCAAGGTTATTATCCGTAACAAAAACTAAGGAATAACCAAAACTAGATCTGTATTGAAGGTTTACAAAACTTTAACTAAAACGAAATAAAATTACAGAGAAAATATCCTTAGTTTTCATTTTGACATGTTATTTTGGGTGGATATTGAATCTGCCTTTCAAGAAGATCTATGTTCCTGAACTCTAATCATTGTTTATAAAACAGCCAATGATGGTGGTGTTGTCCGCATACATCACAATAGAGTTCTCTGGGTGTCTGGGAGTGCAGTCAGGGGTGTACAGCATGAACAGAAGGGGGCTGAGCTCACAGCCCTGGGGAACTCCAGTGTTGAACTCAAACATAGAGGAGTGACTGCCAATCTGAACTGTCTGGGGTCTGTTAGTGAGAAAGTCCAGTATCCAGTTACAGAGTGGCAATGCTTAGGCCAAGAGTGTTTAGTTTCCAGTGAGCTTCATGGCAGGAGTAGTGCTAAATGCTGAGCTTCTTGTACCCTTGTCTCAAACTCAATGGATTTTTTGAAAAGGGGTTTTGGTTAGATGCATAAAATAAGGTTTGTGCATACTGCAAGCTTCCAAAACTTGCCTGTTTTGTCCTACAACATGAAATGTGTCAGAAAAATTACTTCAATCAAGATTTTTGAAGCATTTGCATCTTTAAAGAGTTGCTAACAAGTGGCTAAATGAAAATACAGCGGTTCTTGGGAGAGTTAAATGTCATCAAGCTGAACTCATCTACTCACTAGCCTTCTTTTACAGCCTTGTTGTGCTTAAATACTCATGTTCTCAAACCTATTCTAATGCCGGGGTCAAACTACATGATATCAGCCCAATATAACCCAACCCGGAAGACGTAGGGCGTTGGTTGGGATTGTAAATGATCAAAGAGCATCTGGTGTGACAACTGATCGTTTTATCTCTGTGTCATAATGGACAACAACTGACGCTGCATCTTGGACGCCTCACAACATTCTAACAGAAAGACTAGCATGTTTGATTTTTTGTTTACCTCCTCCTCCATCACACGCGTTGTGAAAGACTGCATAATGATTGGTCGGGGAGAAACATGTAGTCTGTTGTGTCTCTCAGCCACGACACGGCAAGAATTTATGACTCTATAATTGCCTAATGTGACACAGAGAACA
Source organism: Naso vlamingii (assembly GCA_029822935.1). Classification (NCBI taxonomy): domain Eukaryota; kingdom Metazoa; phylum Chordata; class Actinopteri; order Acanthuriformes; family Acanthuridae; genus Naso; species Naso vlamingii. Next base: position 20,336,576 of record JAPQLA010000023.1, on the reverse strand, counting down.
TTTTAACAGACAAAATTATCTCGTAGTCTGACCCCAGCTTAGCTCAAACTTTCTAAATTGTTGACTCATCAAGATGTAATGTGTGTATAGCTGTGTAGGAAGAAGCTCAGTCTTGGTGATACTAAAGTCATGTAACTGTGGTGTACTTTGTGTGTAGCCTAACATTTTTTTGTTTGTTTGTTTTGTTTTGTTTTGTTTTATTGTTCACTTCTCTTGACGTTAATTACATTTACATTAAAAAAAATCCTAATAATGGTTTTCTTTGCAAAGATTAGTTGATTAGAAAAAAAGCATGTCCTAAACTTTTTCCCCCCATACAGCTTATTTTCAGCTATTATCCAAAAAGCCAAGGGAAAAAAATCTCATTATTTTTTTGTTGAAGGAAACCAAGGTGATGAACTCACAGGTTGGCCTGCAAAAACACTTTAATACACAGACACAAGAGCCCGCAGAGGCTTCACAGTCTCAACTCTGCACATCATTTATATTTTAAGCAGTTTCTAAAAGACACACTGTAACAACAGCCAGTATTTGACACCTCTGTGAGGATTCTCCGACAGCTCTGACGCAAACATCCAGAGAGGTGTGAGAGTCTGACAACCCCTGTTTGTACACTGTGAGAGAGAGAGAGAAGTGTGTTTTTCGGATGTGATTTCTTGAAATCTGTTGCCTCCTGAACCGCACACTCATCATGAACTGCAATATGTGTATGTGTTGTGAAGTTTGCAAACTAACGAAGCCTTGAGGCCAAAATAACAAACATTTCTGCACATTTCTTTAATGAACCTCATTTTAATCCCTGATGTCCATCTGTAAAATTTCCCCTGACTGCATTGTGTGATTTAACAAACTATTAGTGTAATGAAAGCAAAACACAATAATTTGTGAGAGAAAAGCAGGACGGAGGTCAAACATTTGCCAAGCATTCAGTGTTACCCGCTGCATTAGATTAAAGTGTGGGAATTTCTTTTTTTTCCCCTGTGTTTACATCTGAGAATGAAGCTCACTCCCAGGGTTTGGCATTTTAATAAGCACCTTCTCAGATAAAACAGTGCATGTTTAACTTTCATGGTCATGTGTACAGTGCATACGCAGGAGGTTCGCGGCTTGAGTCGGTGAACCTGAAAGAACCCTTCAGTGACCGCTGCTTACATGAGTCGACATTCATGATGACAAATCCTCCCAGCAGCGTGTGAACCTCTGGAGGCTTCCTGGTCACCCACATCAAGACCTCAAATGAAGAATGTTGCTCTGACTGTGCTGTGTGTCCCTGTGGCTCAGAGTGCTCTGCATTGTTCTCCCAGTTCCCCCGCTACAAGAGCAGATCTCCAATTTCTGTCATATCAAAGTGAAAAGCAAACTCCTTTGTTTAGAGCTCAACCCAACCCAACCCCAGATAATGTTTATTTTGTCCTTTTAAGTCATTTTCCAAATCTTTCATGTTGATTTGGAAAGAATGAGTGAAATATGTTTTTTGTTTGTTTGTTTTATAGAGGTACTTAGATTTCAAGGCCAAATCCTGATGCAAGACAAGAACAAATGCTTTTCCCTTTTCAGTGCAGTCAGTAGGTCCCTGGATACCCACCCTGCATGAGTAGTTTTGCATGTTCAGTAGGGAGACCCCTTAACCACCATCTGAAGCCCCTAAAACACATCCAGAAATCTCCCGCATGCTCCATTTCCATGTTGTGACTGTGCATATTTACCACACTAGAGAGACATTGTCATTATGGGCGACAGTACAAAGGAACTAGTTGTCATTGGCGTAGTAACACAGCATGCAAGTCACCTGTGGTTACTTGCACATTCACCACCATATGAAATAATATTTTCATAAATTCGGAGCATAATTGCGTTGAGTCAAAGGCGTTGTGGTGAATAAGCAAGTTCACAACACGTAGATGGAGCATGTTGGAGATTTCTGGGTGTCTTTCAAAGGCTTTCGATAGTGATAAAGACATCTCTCTATCACTTCCATTGAACGTGCTGGTATCGAACAACCCACTGAACACACAGAGAAGTAAAAGACATCTATGCTCTTGACCTACATGGTGAATTTGGATGAACAGGCCACATTCCAAAAAGGGCCTTTTTCTTCTAATTTACAATATGTAAAATATACATATTAAACTGTGAAAAGATATTAAGATTTTATTACTGTTGTATATTTTGTTGAGTTGTGTACTCACATTATTAACATAATTGAACATTTTAGCAGGTTCAGAACCAGATACTGCATTTCCTGCAAGAACTGGTAAAGGACAAAAATTTGCCAAAAGAGAGTAAATATTGGATTTCCATTTATCAACTGATAACAGACACATTTTTTTTTTAAAAAGTTAATAAATTGCTGTAATTGCTGGATCTGATAAGTTTATCATAACAACTTTACAATAAGATGATGTTAATATTGCTGCTTTGTTGAAGTAGCATTACATTAACATTTTTAGAGAGCTGAATAAGTTATAGAGAGGATTTTCTACTGTCTAAAAAGCTTAAAGAGGCCATATTATGCAAATTTTTTGGGTTCATATTTTATTCTTGGTTACTACTAGAGCAGGTTTTCATGCTTTGATGCTCAAAAAACTCATCTGTTTTCTCATGCAGCCCACTGCAGCAGCCCTGTTTTTTCCAGGATTTTTGCCTCTGTCTGAGATGCTCTGCTTTAGCTCCTGCCCCGCCTCCTAAGACTTACTCTGCTCTGATTGGCGAGTTCAAACACACACCTTCCAGATGAACTTACAGGGAAGCCCAGCACACTGTGACACAGATTTTTAAAAAGGGACGAGAACGCAGCATTCAGGGCCATCAGAAACAGCCCACAGGAATTACTGCCACATACCCTTACCTCATTGTTTCATACTTTGGCATCATTTAAAATGGCAATCTGACTTTGTAACATCATTAATAGGTGAAATGAATGAATGAATAAATGAATGAATTTATCAGAAAAGCATAATATGACCTATTCAAATCAACAAGATTTTGTAAAACTTTATGCAACTTATAATGGAACAAAGATAATACAATTATTATTATAAATAGCCTGGCTATGGCTCATAAGCATTGGTCATTAGAGCTACTTGGACCTCTATTTCATTTCACCCAGAGGACTGCTACTGTTAGTAGTTTCTCTTGTCTTCCCTCTAATAACAAATACTGACTCACTACTCAGACATCAGTTTTCATTGTTTTTTGCCTTAGTCCCCTTAATAGTGATGTATCACATTCACACACTTCTCATAGAAAAAAACAGAACAAATTTCCCTAGAAATTCAACTGAATTTCAGCATGAATTAAATTAGCTTAATCTCGGATTTAACTGTTGCCCCCACAGAATCCTCTCACTACTAAACACACTGTTGTGTTATGCCCTCTTTGGCCTCCGGTCCTGCAGATAATCTTAACTCCTGCCTTTAGCCTCTAAGTAATGGCTTTCTGTGGCTCTAACCATGCAACCCATAATCTGGCCGTATGGTAAAAGGCCACATGACAGATGCATGAGCGGTGCAAAAGACTTAAAGACTTCTGAGTCCAGACTAAAATAGATTTTTTATGTTTTTCCAGCTTATTTTTATCTCCCATTTTCGGTGGTTCAACTGTACAATTTTGTACGATAACTAGCAGGTATCGACTAGCTAAAAGTGACATATAAAGTTATTTTGAATATGATGAAGCTGCTGTCCATTCAACCTAAACCTCTTATCTCACAATTAGGCATTAACTGATTAGGCTATTCAACTCATGCACTATAGTGGCAAAAACTCAGAGCTGTCTGGGTGCAGTTAAGATGTGTTTAGATTTTTATTGTGTTTTTGTGTGTGGATTTATTCTGTACATTGATTTTTAAAAGTGACATTGATGTTTGCTCAAGACATGACATACAGCTTTGTTTAAAAAGCAAAGTGGCAAATTACTTCCGTAGTTCACTGAAAAAGTGTTTAAGGGTAATTTAATTTCCAAATAATTAAAATAATTTAGATATATAATAATTAAAAATTTAAATAAATAAATTTAAATAAATAATAACTAAATAACTAAAACCTGCAAATACTCTTGTTCTTGTTTTGTAACGACTGCTTCTTTATGTTAAATGTTGGAAAAATCATATGTCCTTTGCAATATTTATTGACGAAAACATATAGCTTTGTTTATTCGTAGGCATCGTAGCAAATGTGCAGCAGGTTGCATCCTATCGGCGTTATAATTCAGTGTTGTACTCGTGGAGTAATGCCCTGCAGTAGGGATGTCACACTCCTGTCAAGCCCAGTTTAATCCTATTACAACCACTTTCATCATCACCAAGATATCTAGATTAAATTTCCTGTGTCAACAGCGATTAAACTGGGAGGGCAATGGGATTGCTGGAACATCCAGCTGGGCAGAAGCAACTGGAAGTGACCAGTAATAATGTAAGCATAGATTATATTTATATTGTTCATCACTGAGTTGGGGCGCTGCACCACCTGCACTAACTGGTACAAGTGCTATTCAGCTTCCCATTATAGGAAATAAATCAAATGCATCTGATTTTTTGGCTGCATTCCAAGGCTACAAAAAGATCTTTTTTTGTTCATCTTAATGGGAAAAAGGAGAAATCCGGAGAAAAGAAAGAGGAAAAATGTTGACCAGATGGTCCAGCAAAGATTATCCTCTAAACATGCAGTCTCTCTGAGCCCCCAGTGGCGACACTGTTGTTTCAAAGAAGTAAAGTCAGAGACACAGACGCACATGCAGCTCTGTGTCAAGCAGGTCTCTCCACTGGGGGTCTGCATGTTTAGTATCAGTCTGTATTTGTTCCTGTGTACAGATGTGTGTTTGCTATCACACGGTCAAAGAAGGGTTACTCAAATACGTGTGGTTTGTCTCTTGACCCAGCTGCATTGAAACACACGGCACCACCCACACTTGTCTTGAGCTGTATTCCCACATCTGTGCTGTGGCTCAAATATCACTGCTTCCCCCACAAGCATCTGCTATAGGCAGAGGACGCTGCCTCGCACAAGCCTGCGCTTTCGGATTGCCTCATGTCTTACTCATTTGTAGTCAACACCCTTAACCTCTGAGATAACCCCAGCTCCTCATGTGAATTATTGACTCTTGAGCTGCGCTTTATTATGTAAAAGGTCTTCTAAAGAGCAAAATATGGTGTGTAAAAAAAACCACACGTTCCTATTTTCTGCAAGATGAGGATGTAGCTCATCCCGACCAGCAGGAACAGCCAGTTTCACTTTACCGGTGGGTGTTGTTTTGGCCATCTGATGAAGACAGAGAGGACGGTGTGAGGAGTTTCAGCGAGCAGAGGTAGAGTGGAGCCGTTGCCACGGTGAACGTGCTCTGTTCCACCAAGCTGGCTTCTGATTGGCTGCAGCCACAGCTGAGGGAAGGAAATTCTGCCAATTGGAAACAATTGATGTTTTGTTGCCGGGCCAAGCTGTCCTGACACAAAGCTCGCATTTATTGGCAACAAGATTGCTCCTCAGGTTTGAAAAGGTGACACTTAAAAAAGGGTTCACAATTACGAGCATTTGTGCTGGTGTTAAGATGATGATTTTCTTTTTTCTAATAAAGTGACAAACCAGTATCAGTGATGGGCGTGAGTAATTTGATCATCAATGAAGGTAAAAGTATCAATTCTACAATGTAAAATTTTCACAAAAGTATTTTATTCAAAATATTTGCATGTAAAATATAAAAGTAAAATGTAAGAGTTTTACAGAATGAACAATTTATAAGGCAGTAATTGCAAACAGAATATTAATAGAAAAAAAGTTGCTCATGGATCCGGCCTCTTTACAAATGATTTTATGTTTTTCACAAAGTTCACATGTGGTAAAAATGTAGATAAAAGGTCCCTATAAGTTCCAATAAAGCGTGACCTGCAAGTACTGAACCTCTCGCTTTTAAGCAAAACACTATCAGAATTGAGACAAATTCTAGCATTTAAACAACTCCACATTAAAGAAACAAGAACCCCTTGAATTCACACGCACTTTTCTAAATTCTTGCAAACACATAAAAGACAGTTTGGGGTTTTTTTTGAGGCAACAACAACAAAAACATTTTCATTCAGTCAAATGTGCTGCAACCCATTTTTAATTATATTTCGATAACCCGTTATCTACATTCTTGCCTGTAGTACAACACAGAACAACGTATCACAAAAGTTGTTTTCAAAAATCAGTGCAGCAGAGGCAGTTATCTTTAATTCCACCCATATGCCTTCATTGTCAAAATCCAGCCCCTATATTACCCAGAATGCAGCCCTAAATGAGCATAGAGTAGCTGAGTCAAGTCCCTTCTATTGGACTCCATGGGACTTTTAAAGTTTGTTTAAAAATACAAAACCTCCATGGATTAAAAATTCAGAATAGGAAGAGTCATACTTAAGATCAGTTGCAGTTCAAGGTGACCTGTCAACAGTTTTACAGACATCTCTTTTACAACGGCAGCCTGTGGGGCTGCAGGGGAATTTTTCGCCGCAATATTGCAAGTGGCCACTTTGGAAGTTTGGAAGCAAGGCAGATCTCAAATGCTTTATCCACTTCTATTAATACGTCAGTGGGTCCACTGGAAAGGGCGTGACTTAGCAACTCTGCAGCTTGATCAATGATCTAGGTGGAGCAGGCTAGCTGTGGCTAATGTGGCCTCGACCTGCTAATTATGAGCAGAGATACGGAGCCAGATTTCTTTTCTTTTTAAACCCTCTAGTTTTTGGCCTTAACCGACACTGACTCATGTGACATCACTCAAGGCAAACTGAAATTTAGACAGATTCCAATCCAGAAATGGCTTTAAACAACACTTTTTCATCCCTACAGTATTCAACTTGGTTTTACTTCTATAGCACCAAGTCACAACAGAAGTTGCATCATGATATGATAAGATGCTAAGATGGAGAGCAGTTCTCCCTTAGACCTGCAAACAGGCTTTGATGTGTAAAATTAGTTCAGTTCCTTTGGGTATTGATAACTTCAGGCTGCCATCCAAATAAAAAATCTAACTTTTACATGGAGTAAAGCCTGAGTAACATCAAAACCCTTGAGATAGGCAGAAAGTGCTTGTGAGTATAAATATTATTATAAAGTGTACACTGTGTCAGATTTAATAAGATACGAATCTCTTCTTTTCCTTTTAAAAATGACAAATTACTCTTAAATTCAGCTGAATGTGTCAAACAAAGCTCCATTCTGTACTTTTCAAGCTTGTACTGTGCAAGATACAGGAATTATTCACATACTTTATTAAATCTGAGCAGTTCATACAAACAGATCCACCCTGCTTTTAATAAAATCTTATCCCTCTGTGATTTCAGGCTGTTTGAAGCTGTGGGACACGAACTTTCTGAACTCTGTGCAAAACGTGAAAAACAATGAGCTCAGCACTCTGTGGAGTTTTCTGTCCCTTCTCTGTAATCTCACTTTTTATTACCTCTTTTATAACTTGGGTGTGAAGCAAGAAAGCATATTTACAAAGACGTTTTTGTTTGTTTCAGTGTATGACTGTAAAAAGAAAACAGAATACAGGCCTTCTGGATGTAGCTTCAAATTAAATCTTTGTAGCTTCTCTCTTTGCTTAGATTATGTTGCACATTCAAGGGGGCAAATTAGAGTCACTCGATGTGTTATTCAAAAAGGAATCTGGTGTTATTTGGCAACTGAGTTCGTGAAAACTCATGCCAGCGTGCTGTGATGCAAGGTGGAAGCATGTCCTGATGTCATTCATTAGACGTGCATCTCAAACAGCCAGACAGTAATTGTCAGCTGCACACGAGTAATTGAATTAGGCGGGCGTGCCTAAACAATTGGCTCTAATTGCATTACTCTTCTGGACCATGACAACTATTGTCAGGCTGAAATTTGCCCCTTCCGCACTGCTAATTGCATATGTAAATCAGCAATATCAGGCCCCTAACAAGAGCGGAGAGTTAATGCGATAAAGGAGTTCTTCCATTGAGGTTGATTTACAGCAGGACTGGCAGGCGTCCACTGGTGGAGGCTGAAACAGACCACAGGGATCTGTGTAACTCTGTTTGATTATGGCACACATCACTCTATCAGTCAGAAGAGATGAATTCATCAGCTGTATGAAAACTGTAAGAGTGGGAAGGAGGGTGAGAAAAGGAGGATTTGGCAAAAGGGTGAGTAGTCTGATGTTTTGCTAATCAGGAGCGCTTAGGAGTCAATAATAGTTCATTTCTCCGTACGGTGATTTTAGGTTTTGTTCCTTGACAAAAAAAGTGTCACATTTGTCATAGTTCTCACTTTCAAAAGCTACTTTTATTTAGCTAAAGGGTTATTTCATTATCATTATCATTTAAAGAAATCCAAATTCACTGAGAACAAGAGCTATTATGCTTTTTTGTCTTTTCTGACTTATTAATGTAGTTACAATGTCGGATAGTTGTGTTAAATGATGCCAATGCGTCACATAATGAGGTATGTGTATTAGGAAGTGAGCCCTGCAGGCTCTTTTGGTTGGCTCTGCACACTGTGTTTCAGGAGTTGTTGTTGTTGTTGTTGTTGTTGTTTAACTCTATACTGACGTCAGTATGGACTGGACTTCCTTACATGGGCATGCCAGCTTAGTGCACATAGTGCTGTGCCTGCCCCTTACCCTGCTCTGCTCACTGCTTCACGGATTACAGCACTTTGTTCAGTATGGCACCAATAAGGTGTTTTTTGTTTTTTTAGGGTGAATGAAGTGAAGTTAACTTTGTTTAGCTTTCCTAAAGAGGCAAGCACCAGACAGAAGTTGATAGCATTTCTGTTTCTTTTACAACAAAGAATAACACCTCTGTGCAGATTTATTCTCAGCACTTCTTCACAATGAGCACATGTGCTGAATGAAAGGCTAAACTGCTGCTAAAAGACAGCTTTTCCCACATTACTTTGTCGTGTTGAAGAATGAGAGGCACAAGCTCTAAGTAACATTTTATCAGTGTCCTGTGTTTATTTTGTATCAGTAAAGGAGTTGCAAGTACAGTGGAGTGCAGAGGCATGCACGGAGGAGGGAAAGGGGGAGGAGGAAGCTAACCAGACCGTGTTGAGAGAATGCAGAAAAAGAGAAGACAGAAAGTCACAGTTTTCTGAAGATCTAGAAATTTTATTCAAATCCAAAATCAAAATCAAAGACCATAAAATGAGTATATGTCCTCTTTGAAAGTGTGTGCTATGATATTGTTCCATTTATTATAAAGTGGGGTGCACAATCTTGAATGAAAAGAAAGTCCAAGTAAAAGAAAGGGTTTGTTGATGAAACAGCAGGAAAAGTTAAAGAAATATGTGCAGATTTCAGCTATTAGACCTCATCATTATGATAAAATATTACACGAGCTGTTGCTAAAGAAGCCTGAATCTCCCCCTGATGAAGTCTAGACATTGGTGGTGCTGACAGAGTGGAGAACACATAAGCTCAATAAAGGGCCAACTAGACAGCTGATATAACTTGTGGTCAACATGATGGAGGTGGGTCAGACCGATGGGACGCTGCAATGAAAACTAACAGCAGGGAACAAAGGAAAAATTTGAAAGTGATGAGATATTTGGCTCCCAGTGGTTACATCAAGTCTAGTTGGTTAAAATAAAGTTTGCCTCCTTTTGGTAAATGAGTTGAACCAATTTAACAGACATTATTTCAAGGGAACGGTGTTTCTGT
>JAPQLA010000023.1:19906814-19917455 GCA_029822935.1 Naso vlamingii | reverse complement strand
GTAGTTTAGAATCACATACAGTGGAGTCATAAAGGATGAGCTTGCGAAAAATCAGGACATTTGATCAGAACCCTAATGTATGTCAAATATGGTCAAAAAAGAGGAAATACAGGGGAACTGGAACCAATAAATTAGTTGCCATGTAAACATGTTATTAGCTCTTCTACTGTGTCTCTACTGTCTGACAGTTCACAACTTTTCTTTTCTAGCTAGCTTTGCGGTTGTTGAAGGTCTTGTGCTCGGCTTTACCAAAAACGTGATTGGCTTCATCTTCACCTCTGACAAGTGAGTCTCTACAGCTGCACTCACATTTCACTCCAGAAGAACACATCTCAATTCTAAACCTTATTTCAGGAAGATCATAGGCCTGGTGTCACACTTGCTGAATGCTTACTGTTTCCTTCAGTTCTTTGATGGCCTTGTGGTGAGTTTTTCAACAAAATGTTTGCTACCAAAAGCATGTCCAATAAGTCAAATGCAAAATTTCTGTCCATCAAGAAGTTACTTAATGGAGCAAGAGTGCACAATAGTTAAGAGATTTGTCTGTTGACATCCTAGGGTGTGTGCACAGGCATCTTCGTGGGCACGGGCAAACAGAAGATACCAGCTGTAGCTAATCTGATCGGATACTACGGCATAGGACTTTCACTGAGTGTTACTTTAATTTTCGTTGCAAAACTGAGAGTTTTAGGTAATTGCATGAAGTGATTTTTCATCTTGTCATTTTGTCATCAGTGAGGCCTGCTGTGCCTTTGACTAATTTGTCTTCCTCTCTCCAGGTTTTTGGCTGGGACTGCTTGTTTGTGTCATTTTACAGTCCACCTTCTACATAATTGTCATTTTCAGGCTCAACTGGGAGAGAATGACAAAGGAGGTGTGTAAAGCCTCTTCAGCATCAGGTAATAAGCTTTCATAAGCGTTTTGTTGCATATGAGGAATTAGGAGTCGGTCTGTTCTGTTTGCAGGCGGTGGACCGAGCACAGAAGAACACTCTCATGACATTATTAAGTACAGCTGCCCCATCAGACACCACTGCTGGCTGGACAGCGAGTAATGGGAGTGTAAGTGGCTTGTTATTCTTGACACTAGCAAAAATGAATCTGAATGCCTTTTCATTTTGAAAGAATAGTTTTTATTAAGTTGTTGCAATCATTCGTCAGACAGTGTTCGCTCCCTATATGAGTCAACTGAACACAATTAAGGCAAATTTCTTTTATCCCAAGTCAGTGGACGTCTACATGTCTGTGAGCACAGAGGACCATGATGGGAACATGGAGACACCGGGTGGACACAAGGTCCAGAGGCTGAAAGGTGACCGTCTCTCCAGCACCCAGCTGATCATCAGACGAGGCCTCACCATGTTTGCAGCACTTGCACTTCTAGCCGTGGGAGCAAGTGTGCATGTCCTCGTGCCCCTGCCAAAAACTCTGCACTCTGGGGCCAACTTTTCTTTGGACTGGATAAATACTACATATCCCGATCAAATTGTCGCCACCGTGCTGACTCCAACGGAAGAGTCAGACTGACCTTGACAGTCCAAGATAACTACAGTGTTTCTGTATAATGTATTAAATACAAAGGTTGTCAAATTCTCTTTAGTTTGATTCATTCTCTGACAGAATGTTGCTGGGTGTTGATCATTAGCAGATTTACTAGAAAATCGCGTGAGTGAGTCATATAAGAGTAATAATTTGCTTTATAGAGTAACTATGTGATTATGGATCATTTCACTTTCTGTCCACCTTCTGCTCATCTGCACTTGCATCCTTCTTCTGCTTGTCCTGCCTGCCTACCACAGTGCAGACACTTGCATCATAGTGTGCACATCTGGCTGATGATTTTGTGTACCAAATGCAGTAGAATTTTCACATGTTCATGTAACCAAGTTCGTGACCAGCAGGTTTATAGCAATCCCAACAGCTAGGATGAACAGCATTGCAGCCAGACTCAGGCCTCTGCGCAGAACCAGAGTCCTATGAGAGGGCTCCTCCTCCACTGGATTTACTGCTACAACCTCAGGTTCCACCAGGTTCAAATCGTCTGCTTGGATCTGCCAGCCCTCTGAATCATCTGGTTGGTTACCTAGGCACAGAAGAGCAAAATATGATATTAAATATTACACTGTGACTTTTGAATCACAAGATGCTAGCTGATGTTTTTGTCAAAAAGAGTAGTTAACATTAACCTGTTATTATTAACATTGTGTTTATTCTTAGTTTTATGCATCAATAGAGCCCTGAAGTGAAACCAGGACTTTGTGGTTCTAGTACAGAAGTAAGAAAACAACATTTTAAATTCTTTTGACAGTGAAATTGATTTAAATAACAGAAGTGTTTTTTGTATTGACCATTGTAAATTTAATTTCTGACAATGAGGAAGGAGCAGCATTACATACTGACAAAATTTCCCAGGCTAAAGAGGACAAATGTTTGGTTTTTTTTGGCGGGGGGTATAAAATGCTTCAGTTGCTGCACTCTCTCTCTTACTTGTGTCTGTGGAGCTCCCATGCACTCCAGCTCTGGCTTGAGCCTGGAAGAAAAAACACTGTGTGAAGGTTTATTCATAAAGAAGTCGCCTTAGGCCATTTAGAATGAGAAGATTTGAATACAAACCTCGACTGTTACTTTTTTCCAGTCCAGTCTTATCAGGTAGAAAAACATAACTGAGCACTGCAGAAACACACAGGTGAGCAGGCCTGTCCACAGACCTAAAGGAAATGAGATTTTTTCCATCTTACTTTCAGAGTATCATACTTCAGTTGTTCATGACGTTATGACACGGGGTAACCAACCAGAAAATGACTTATTATTAACAGCTGGAGGCTAAACAAAAAAGTCGAACTTACCCTTGATTCCTAATTTAGCTGCAAACATCAGGGACACCCCAACAGGAAAACCTACTCCGTAATATCCCAAAATGTAGCAGACAGCTCCAATTTTCTGTTTACCTGCTCCTCTTATAATGCCCCCAAATACAGCCTAATAGTGCAAATAGAAAAATGATGCAGTTAGATTTTACAAAAAGTTAACACATTAAAACAAAGGTATTTTACAAGGTCTTGTCTGGGCATAAAGGCACAGGTACTCACTAATGTGGCATCTAAGACTGTGAACGGAGCATAAAAGGAGATAACATCAGCAACCCTTTCTCTGATTAATCTGAAAAAAGAAATGTAAATGTACAGTTTGTCACTGTCAGAGAGTGACATGAGAATTACATTTGCATTTCATTTCAGTAAATTGCCATTAAAAACAGTGATGCTACACATAAGCAAAACTGGGGACATCTGTTAGAAACATTTGCCTGAAGTTAATATGTAAAAGACCATGTGAGCAAAGTTCACTGTTCACTGTGAAGTCATGATATAGTGATCGAAGGTCATTTATGGCACCCATCTCAGACTTGACACTGTCTCTGCATGTGATAACATAACAAACAATGTATGTAAGACAACTTGAAAAGCAAAAGCAAAAACATTTAAGATAAACTCACTCATCATATGTGAAGACATAAGAGATATAGTTCTTCAGGACTCCAATTATGATCGCCGAAACTATAGAGACTGACACTGTAGGAAACAGAAAACAGGTTTAATTATCCAACAGCTGCAACATTTAAAACTGATTTTTCTCTGAACATACTGACTTATTTTCACAAACTAAAGCTGGACAGTACATTGATATTATATCAATATCATGACACCAAACCTTAGATTATGGATATTGTTATATTGTTATATCGTTATATGGCTTAACTATTGTACTTTCTTGGTTTTAAAAATGCATTAAAGTGATGTAATTTTCGTTAATTTTATTTAACACATTTAGTCATCAATATTATTGTTAATATCCTGTAAAAGCACCAATAGTCACAACTACAATATTGTCACAATAATGCATTTACTGTTTTTTGAGGTATTTGGTCAAGAATATCATACTTGATTTTGTGCTCATCACCTTATCAAACACAACAGTCACCAGATTTAATATATGATTTGTGTACATTTAGTGACAGTCAGTGCAAAAAAAATAAAAAAGTAAAATAAAATTAAATAAAATCATGTCTATCTACAAGAATCCTATAGCTTTAATATTGTGGCGATTTCAAGAACTGACTTTTTATTAACATTTCACTGCAATCACAATCTTTCCCTCACCTTAACTAAAGTGAATCCTATGCATCACAATGAACAACGACTATGACTATGTCAGTAACTATGAAAATATTTTCCAAGCTTCAACCAAAGTCTTAAATGAGTCATAGACTGGACTTAATCCCTTTATTCTGGTGTAACAACCCCACACTTTGTACTCCAGCAAACCATCATGACCTGCTCACATCAACTCAAGTATGGCTCCTTAATTTGGTATTTCATTCACTCTGGCAAGAAAGGCAGTCATGCTGTAATTGAAAATTCCTGTCCATGTACGTGAATTCTATCCCTGTCATAAACTGCTGTGATACTGCAGTATGTTGTCATACAAAGATCAAACAATCTTGTTGGCAGATGAGAAGCTTTGCTAGAGTCATCCAGTAACTTAAAGGGATAGTTCACCCAAAAATGAAAATTCAGTCATTATTTATTCACCCTCATGAGGGTGGTAGGGTGGGTTAAGTTTTTCAGACCATCAAAGACTGCTGGAGTTTAACAGGCAAAGACACTGCAGTAATTTTCCAAACGATTGTAGTGAATGGTGACAAACTTTAAAATGTAATTAAAAACAACAACAACAAAAAAAACATAATAAACCACACAAGGCCTCCATACTGCTCGCTACATGTAATCAAAGTGTCGTGAAGCCTCAACATGCCAAGTTCTTTAAGAAAATGTCACAGAAGTCATGCTTTTAGCCTCACTATTCACCGTAGCCTGTAGCTCCTAAGATGGGAGCCACATTCACACGCTCACATGCACACTCACTAACTGAAGCTCGCGTAGCGGTGGGAGGTATCTGCAGACCTGTGTTTACACTATCCGAAAGTCTGGTGCCAGCAGAAGACAGCAGATTTGCCATCCAACTGATCCTGCAGATGTGCAAGCTCTCGTTGGTCTCGCCTTGTGCTGCTATTCAAGCTTCAGATGCTGCGAGCGTGTGCACGTGAGTAGATAATGACTGAATTTTCATTTTTTGGGCGAACTATCCCTTGAATGCCTGATTCAGGGCACCTCATAAGTTAACGATAGGGGAGGTGAACATAATTTCCTCTCAGTTTTTGGTCACAAGGTTTGTGTTTTTACCTGTAAGCTTCTATTGCACTGATTTCTTAAATAAAATTTGAATAGTATAGGAAGAATTCAAGTATTATATCCTTCAAATACATGTCATTTTACTAAGATACTGATACATAACAGAAAAATAATGCTTCAAAGCACACTGACCACCACAGAATAACGCCACTTTAGCAGACAGCTTGGCCTGCTCTGTGTTTCCAGCTCCCAAAGCATTTCCAACTCTGACATTGCCGGCTATACCAAAACCCAATGGAAACTGAAAAACAAACATTATATAATTAAACTGCTTAATTAAACATGAAATTTATTTTAAACAAATCTATGTAATTCGGTATTTGGTGGAAGAAACATTATTACACACAAGGAAACTTACCAGGTATGCAACATTTGACACTTGAAATACAACTGACTGAGCTCCAAGTTCCACCTCATCTATTAGACCTGTCAATAACAAACAGCGGTTATACTTCAGAACAAATAAAGTTCAAACTAATGCTTTAAAGAAAAAAGACGTTACATTACCTGCCAGAAAACCTCCAATCTCATACGTCCACCATTCCACACACAACATGAGCATGCTGGGGATGGCCAAGTTGACATATGACTGCCAGTCCTGCAGGCACTCTTTAGACCAGCCTGTGCGGTAAATCAGTGAATAGCTGCACCATTCAATTACTCAGTCAATTCATCAAAAAGTCAGTCTGTCCATCTACAGTCAAAACATTTGTGCAAACAATACTTATTATTTTAAATCAACAGGTAAGTTAAAATAGTGGGAAAAAGAGCTTTAACAATTGTTCTTGTTCTAGTTTTCCTGAAACAGCCTAAAATTGCACAGTTTGTGACAGCAGTACTATAGCATTTAAATACAATAATCAGCAGATATACTGGAAGAACTACGTGTTGGTAATTAGGGCTCTGTTAAAAAAATCGATACAGCAATATCTCGCAGTTTTTATTTTTGTTATATCTGTATAGTATTGTGAACCATGTATCATGATACATATCGTATTGCGCCCCAACATGCGGTGACACAAAACAACACTTATGCATTTTATTCTTATACTTTCAATTTCAGTGTGTCCAGTTAAAGTGCAAGAGTGCATTTAAATTTCATTTTTCATTTTAATGGTATGGCACCTACATCAGTGTGTTTGGTAATTTTCTAATACTGTTCAAATAAATTGGAAAGGAAATTTTGAATTAAATCATTTTGACCCAATTTGTCCACTGAACTATCAATATACTGGGATGTGATGTATTAAGACTAACCAGATCGCACACAGTAACTTGTATTTCAGCTGTTTTTGCATTTTCAATGAACTATGTGGAATATCACAACATATTGCAATACACATCATATCGTGATGTCCTTGCCAATACCCAGAGCTATTGGTGATCATAATATAGCAGCTGTAAAACAATGATGCTTCCTTAATCAAAGCATTGTTTAATCTTGACAAAAGCTGTGGTTCTTGACTCCTGAGCAACAACTTCATTTACGTAACCACCACCACCCAACTTTCATCTATTGCTGCTTCTTGTAAACACCTGTGACGGAAAAGGCTGGAGCAAAATGTAGCACTCACCTGCCCACGTGGCCTTATGAAGACCTTTCCAAACGATGTACACATAGAGTAATACAGCCATGGAGATCTCGGAAAGGGTGTTGGCAACTGCAGAACCTCTGTAAAGAGCATTTCATTGCACAATATTGGTTATGTAATTGGAGAAATATTGATTTTATTGAAAGAGCCAGGTGTAATTCGACAGGCACTACTCACACGACTCCCAAATTCAATGGGTGAAGAAAGATATAGTTGAAGAGAGCATTAAGTGTGTTAGCCAAAAGGCCTACGAGTACCTGTGGCCATATGATGCCCTGAAAGACAAGAGTCATGTTATTATTCTTGTTGAACACTGGCAAAGTGAAATCCTGTCTGACTATAGCGTTTCCTTAAGGATTTCCTATCAACGTATCATCTTTCATCTTCAAATAGAAGGTTTACTATTTAACTATGTGCCTGATAAAGAGCCAGTTTGCACTTGAATTGTTTTATTTTTTCAAATTTGGTAAAAAGAAAATTTTAAAAAATCCAGACTGTCCGGTGACCACAAAACATCAGTAACAGGTACAATCAAAGTGTGCATTCGTTCTGGGGCTCCGGGACAGGTTGTGACATAGCAGCTGGGCAGAGTTAAAATTCTGTTTAAAATGACTCTTCCTGATGACATGCCCCAACCTGCCGGCTCTGAATCAGCGGCGAAATTTGGGGATAAACAAAAGTGCACGAGGGTAGAGACAGATAAACAAGCTGATGGGTAAGCATCAGCACTCAATTTTGTATAAAAAGAAAAAGAGCTCACATAGTTATTAGAGACTAATTAGAGACAGACAATGGTAAGTCTGACTTTATGCATTTAGTGTATCCTCACATGTTGACACAGATGTTGTTTGTTTGTTTACATGTAGACTTGTTGATTACTTAATTTATTCTTTTTTTTTGAGCTGGTTTATTATGAAATTGATCATTATTATAATTTGCCGTAGAATCCCATATTACCACATGGTAATATTAAAATACCATGACCATGATTCTTCCTCTGGTTAGTCACGTTGGGAGCGAGGCTGTGTTGCCACCGGCGGCAGCTATTCATGCACTCTATTATGGCAGTGCACGCCGCCCTCGCCTGTCACGTAACCAGGAGCCTTAAAAAAAATGCACCCAATAGCAACTGGCTTGTTCTTTCTTAAGGAAACATGAACTCTTATTAGCCATTGTGCCTGTGAAGCACACACAGAAACTGCCTTATATGGGAACAGAGGCGTAAAAACCAAATCAAAGGGTAAATAAAAGTGCTTACAAGACTGTATGCGTGAAGGAGAGGAAAAAGAGAGTGAAAATATACAGCGACCAAACAAAACTGAACAGCAATCCAAGGCTGTGCATGTAACAGTGTGATCTGGACTAAATGTTATAACTGAATTTGATCACATGGGTGTCTATGAGTGTAGCAGAAATGTTTTTGATGGTTTGTTATCAATCTGAGGAAAACTAAGAAGCCTCTTGAGAGTTGAGACTGTTGATTAGACCTGCTGCACTGATTGCCCGTATTATGAAGGAATTTTTCCCTCCAGGTCTGTTCTGCCTTACTTTCAGGCCTTTTGCATTTCGGTCAAGTGCCATTGTTCCTATCCGCTCTTGCTATTGCAAGGTCGAGGGCTAGACTCTCACTGATAGCAAGTGAGCAAAAAGATAACTCACAGTGCTAGAAGCAGACATTCAGGGACAGACACCAAGACTTTTAATGTTTGTGTTCCAACATCCAGTAAGATTCTTCAGGCATAGGGTACTTACATTTTTGGTCATAGATTTTAGGATTGGTGACACGTGAGGACACAAACTTTAACATGCTTTACACATGGGGCAGTCTCAGATTAATGATGGAATTACTTTTGATCACTTGTCAATGCTGGTAGTGCTAATGCTAATCTTCTTAATGTCAAGTTCTACAATAAATGTTTCTGTGTAAGACATCTGTGATCTCTCGATCTTCTTATTCTTCTTCCTTGACCAGATCACATCTATAAAGGGTTCGCATCAGTGCTTTAAGTGGGCCGGTAAGTACCGGTAAGCAGTGCCCCCACTTCTACATTTTATCCCCTGGCATACTGGGACTTTTTAAGGGTATATCAGACCTTTCACATGCTTCCAGTACCCTTTCCTGTCCACTTCATATCAATGATCTTGTTGCCTGCACCTGCTTTTTTTGTCCATCTGCCTGCAAACCTGCCAACTTCACAGCATCGGACTGCTCTTGTGTGTCTGCCACTAGGTCTCAATTATTTAAAAAGTAGTTTTAAGATGGGTAAGAGAGATAAATCAAGAGGAAAAAGGGCCCACAGTGACTGCATATCTATAGGACCCAGACTTTGTGCTACACCCTTGTCCACCTAACTTACTGCTCAGCTTTGTAGTGGTTTGAGGGAAAAGTGCAGTACACATTATAAGGGCGCCACATGGATAGTGTAGTGCTGGGTGGTGTTTAGGCAGTTGTGGGGGGGACAGTTTATGCCAAAAATGCCAGGGCTGATTTTTTTTCTTTTTGTCCCAGTGGAGCCCTGTTATTATCTGCATTTGCACAGTAAACTGTGAAACTGGAACGACACCAAAGTCAAATAAATAAAGACCGTCTAAAAGGACTTTCCTATATATTTGATCCACTGTGTCCATTTGTGGATAAAAGAGAACAAATGATAGACTACACGACGTCTCTTTCATACTGTCAAGCCTTTTTAAGCTCATCAGTGGATGCTTAATGTTGAATAATAAACGACTTACCTGGTTTTGCAGGTATCTTGTTTCTAATGCGTACATGAATGAGGCCTAGACAAAACACAAACAAATCTATTTCAAAAAGTCTGAATTTTATATATTTGGACACAACAGATATCAATATGTAAATTTCAGCATATTTCTGTTAAGAGTAACATATGCCATCATATACAGCTAAAATCTAAAATACTCACAGGAAGTGCTGGCATAAAGACCTTCACATACAGCTGAGCCAACCTGGATAGAGATTTTTCATCAATATCATCAAATTAAAAAAAAACAAACCAAAACCAAAAAAAAAAACAAAAACTTTTTTTAAAAGAAATACATAAAAGAAAACAAAAACAACAACACAAAAACAGGAGTGAATTTACACCCAGCTGACCTCGCCACCTCTGGTTCTTGTCTGAAAGCCAACAGAATGGGCTCTGTGTTAATGAGGATCGCCCAGCAGGGGAAACATGCCAGGAGCAAAATAAGGATTGCACGCTGCAGGATGACCCCAACTCTCAGGAGGTTATTACTTCCGAAGGTCTGAAATCAGCAAGTGTTTTCCTTTTATCCTATCTTGACTTGTGTCAATATTAAAAGATGGCGTCTTACAGGCTGAGGCTCTTACCTGAGAAATCAGAGTATCACATGCTGCAGACAAACCAACTCCGATAGATATACCTGTGACATTAATAACCTGAGGACACAACACAAACATTGGTGGATTAGATTCTGTTGGTCTATTGGTTTAACTTTCATAGTAGGAACATTTCTATACTGTACTTACTGAAATGGCCAAAGACACTCCGGCCAGCTCCACCCTGCCCAGATGGCCGCAGAAAATAGTACTAACAAAATTTATTGCAAAAGCCATAAACTGGGAAATCATCTGATGAGAAAACAATGATAACATTAATCAAGAGCAGCCGGGACAACAAAAAGATATTGATAGCTGGGCCTATTTGTCCTTTTCCAACATGAGAGGTATGAGGCATAGCTTGTGTTTGTTTATGCTCAAATTTGAGGAACCTGCACTTTATTTGAGACTTTTCATGCCACTCTCTACCTCAGAAGAAAATA
>JAPQLA010000023.1:19869842-19883919 GCA_029822935.1 Naso vlamingii | reverse complement strand
TTTTTATCTCTTTGCATTAAAGCATCTTATTTGTTATCACCTCTCGTAACATTTATGGTTTTAGCTTTAACTGTGTGCATTGTAATAGATTTTGTGGGGGGTTTGAAATTACCACAGGGTCTTCCAGTGAGTATAGAGCTGACACATCATTTTGACTGATGCAACACAATACAAAAGCACAATCTTATTTATTGCAGAGCTATTTCAATGCGCTGAAGTAGTGCACACAATGTGCCTGTCTCGAGAGTTCAGGCCATGTGCAGTGAACGCTCCAAACCAAAACCGACGTGTGCTTTGGGACATAAAACACATTCTGCTTGGCAGCACCATAAAACTACAAAAAGCAGACCTACAAGAACTCAGAGAAGAACATGACATGCTGAGCCAAGGAATGTCATGTTTTCTGGCTGTATCTTCTCTGTAAACGTGCTGAGGGTAATTATGTTGCATTGGCAGGACGCTGGGATGAGAGAAGCTTTTCATTTGTGTCCCTGTAATTGGAGTTTAAAAACTAGTGTGGGATTTTAACTTTCATGCCTGTGAGACTAATTTTTTTTAAACAATTTTAAAGACGAGCAAAAGTTGTTGTAATTAGGGCAGTCCAGAAATTCATAGGCCCATATAAAAAATATATTTAAATTATGTCTGAAACAACATATAGGTTTGTTATTTATATTTTTGAATAGGGTTGCTTTGTACTCAGGCTTCCCAGCTGCTGACTACAATAGGACTCAAAAACAGAAAATTGTTCACTAAATGGATATTTGGTGGGCTCATAGTGGATATTACGGCCATGCTTATCAACATAACACATTCTACATAGAGTAGAAATTATGTAGGCTATTTTTAATATCATATGTATGACACTCAACTGTATTCTCATAAAAGTGGACCATGGAAGTAAATTAGTTCTTTCATTCCCTTTATTAAATTTACACTTTGAAGGGTCCAACTTCAAATCATCAGAAAAAGCCAGAGATTTGTTATCAGTCTGTGGAAAAGTATTTTTTTTAGTATACAAGCAATTACACAGGAGAATCATGCATGCACAATAAATGTGATGTGGTAGAGGTTTGACTTCACTGTTGCATATTCAAACAGTGATCACATTTGGCTACCAGTCATCAATTATGCTCAGGGACCACAGCAGGCTGTAATTAAAAGTGACACACAAAGGTGAGCTTCTTTTTTTGAACTTTATACAAAATATTTGGTGGAAGTTGGAGCCACTTAAACAAAATAAAAGATCACATTGCTGCAAAAATTGCACACTGTAGCCAATGTCTAAACAAGACGGGTGAAGAATTTGTCAGCTAAATGAGCTAACACACATGCACACATGCCACCTTGTGGCGATGACTCTCATTACACGCCAGTCAGGTTGCGGAAGCCATTCACCCTTCATGCATTATCCGTAACCGCTTATCCGTGGGCGAAGGGCGGCGTAACAGAACAGAAGCCAACAGGCTATTTATTAATAATAAACATAGTGGAAACCCTGCAATCTGGGAAATTGGGATACCCCATAATAACCTTGTTTTTAAAATGAGTCAAGGTATGCCTAATTCACAAGAAGGCCAAAAAATATAAACATAAAAATTGGAACTGTGGCTATGTTTTATTTATTCAGTAATAAATCGATAAAATAAATCGAGAATATAATCTTTTTATTTGTCACACTGGATTTACAGTGGGATTTAAAGTGGTAAGCATTAAAAGAATATGCAAAAGAAAATATAAATTTATAAAAAGTGTATTTTCCGTTGGGACAATGAATAAAGATTTAACACCGTGCCAAGGACTACGAGAATGGGCCATATTGTGGCAACTAATCTAATTTAAATGTATTGTTAAATCAAATTAAATTGAATTAGTCTAAACCATATCTCTCGTTTGTCTTTAGCGGGCACTATAGCTAAAGTAAAGGTGACAGACCTCTATAATTCAGCAAGTAAACACCAAATCATTTCTGATTTCTTGTACACATCATTGGGTCGTTTAAGCCGCGAGCCGTCTCGCGGCACCAGCAGTCACATGAGATGGGGCTGGTGTTTTGTCACGTGAGGCGTCGCTTCTGAAACATGGCTCCAACTAGCACAGAACAAAAACACTATCGGCTCACGGACTGCGGTTTGTCTGCTGACACGCATCAGTAAACATCTCAGGATGGAGCAAGTCATTACAAGTCGCCCCGTAACGTCCGTGTGTCGTCGTTATGTAAATGTAGTTTAGTACAAAGTCATCATGCGTGAAACCGACGCTGCACCGTTAGCTTAACGCTCGCTAACGTTAGCTGTCAACTGCTACAAGTGGTGAGAGGTGAGCTACACATGAAGCAGCGCGCGCTGTTCTTCCGTACTTACATTGGAGTTACGTTTAGCCAGAATATCTGCTCATATTGAACTCTATGTCAGTGATGTTAGTAACTGGTTTGGTGGCTTTTTGCTTGTTTGAGTTAGTTATCATAACGTTAGCCATTTTGTTAAGCTAACTGTAGAATGAAGTTGACGTTACTTCCTCAATTGTCTTTATAAAGCTTCCATCTCACTTTCCGGGAGTTGCATAATGTGAGAGAAGTTGACATTTGTTAAATATCATTAGCGTGTTTAGTTTAAAGCATACAATATTATAGTTTTAGGTGGGTTGTAGTCTTTCTTGATGTTATCTCTGCCCACCACCTAGCATCCTAGCTAATGTAATACGAAATGTATTCACACTTGTAAAAACCGATATTTGATGCTCGTTTTGGGAACTTGTCGTAAGTGAGCCGAGTTTTAAAGTTAGTAAGAGGCACTAAGTAATAGGTAATGTGTGGTAACGATTCAGTTTAGATTACTGCAGTTGTAGCCTGTTAGCAAAACCTCAACCTGGTCACAGTAACACTTAGCTGTGTTTATGGGGCAGACACAGTAAAGTCATGTGAGCTGAGCTCAAACTTCAGTGACTCGGAGAAGGACAAGAAGTCATGTGCATTCACTATCACCACGTCCTACTGTCATTGCAGCAACAAAATTGTATTGTTTCTAAAAAAGAACCATCCCACATTTCAGTGTTGCATGATGGTATTATTGTTAAAGTACTTCAAATTTAAGCCGTAGTTGCTCTAATTGTCCCTCTATGCTTTTCAGTTATATCCACAGAGGGACAAGCAGAAGAGGAGATTTGGTCTGCCCCAGATGATTTTGATTTCTCCTGTCATGAACGTCTGAAAGTCCTAGTCGTGGGCGAAAGCGAGGTGTACGCAGCAGGACATTGTGCGACTGAGAACAAGCATAGCAGTCATGGATTGGCTGATGCGTGCAGTTGAGAAAGACTTGGGGGTTGACCGACGGCAGCAAGGCCCAGGTCCCCGTCCCAGGGAACTTATAGCCCTTGTTCCTACACGCTGGGTGATGGGCCTAAGGGAAAGGAGGATCATGCGCTGTGCCCGCTTTGACAGCACCAGTGAGACAGAAATTCGCACATTCCTACACTGTTCCCCGGCAAAGTTGCCTCCAGGCTGGACCCGTGTGTGCATTCAGGGTCTGAGGAAAAACAAGCTGAGCTACAGACTGGCCAAAGACCCTTGCCATCAACAAATGGAATTTATGTCGCAGGATTCTTACGTCAGAACCATGCAATGTGTGTCACAACATAATGTCAGGTACTATATGCTTTGTTATTCTATTTTTGAATGTGTCTATGCGTGTTCCCTTACACCTCTGCTGAAGCTAAGACAACGTAAAATTCTTCCTTAAAGATGATCTTTATCTTTGGTAGTATGATTATAAATTAAATTCAGTTGCATTTCTGCCTGCTGTGGTTATTACCAGACTTCTCATTCCTTGTTTGTTGTGTCATGTAAATGATCCACTTTTAATAACATAAAGCATTTAACTCTTGTCTGTGGCTTTGAACACTGAATTCTATTTTTAGAAAGTCACTCTTAAACTGTGTTCCCTGTCATACAGTTGAATTCTGAGATTATATGTCAGGTCAACGTCTGGCTCATTGTGGTTTAGTAGTTCCGGTGATTTTAATGGAGTATACTCTTGTTTGATTTATTTACGAGGTTGAAACACTAAAATTGGTTTGAACCTTTCTAAGAAAGTAATTGATCTTTTTTTCCCCCCTTCACAGGAATTTATGGCGTGACACTCATTACAAACTTGTGCAAAAGTATGCAGGAGCCAGTGAACAAATGCACACTGCAGCTGTGGATGCAGTACGTCATGCTTTACAGAAGCTCTTCAATTCCACATTCATCTCATCTGACAAAGTGTCACCATCCCTTTCTCCAGCCAGAGAAAAGGACAAAGAAAACTACTTGCCATCCTGTTCATCTTGCTTTTCCAAGTCCCAGTCAGACCATCTGTGTCCTAATGTTCTGCCTGCAGAGTGTTTGCTGGAGACACCAGAGTTGCTTTATGTGATTCTACCCTATACGCAGTATTCACTCCATGATGTTGTCTCCTTCAGCCCAGCCAAGCTTGCCAACAGCCATGCCAAAGTGTTGTTCATTCTCTACCAGTTGCTAATAGCCCTGCAGGCATGTCATGCAGCAGGTCTGTCTTGTGGAGAGCTCTCCCTGCAGGACATAGCAGTTGATGAGCAACTCTGTGGCCGCCTCAAACTCAACCTAGCTCATTATGAGGAACTGGGCGTGGAACAGGATGCAGACAGTGATGGTAAAGGCAGACAAGTGCCAAAAAGTGTCCTGCCAAGGGATAATTCATGTGTGAGCCAAGAGAACAAAAGACTTTGCAAAGACTGCTTTGGCGAGCTCAAATCATTGGTTCTGGACTGGGTCCATGGACGAGTCAGTAACTTCCGCTACTTGATGGAACTGAACAGGCTAGCAGGACGGCGAGAAGGGGACCCTAATTATCACCCAGTGCTGCCTTGGGTGGTGGATTTCACTGTGCCATTTGGAAAATTCCGGGACCTCAGGAGGTCAAAGTTCAGGCTCAATAAAGGTGATAAGCAGCTGGACTTCACATATGAGATGACCAAAGAAGCTTTAGCAGCTGCAGTGGGTAATGGTGGAAGCGGTGTGGGTGGAGACCTCAGTGGCTCTGTAGGTGCTGGCAGTTCTGGACAGCCTGACCACCTCCATGTACCTCATCACATATCTGATGTGCTCTCAGACATTACCTACTATGTCTACAAAGCTCGGCAGACACCCAAGTCAGTGTTGTGCAGCCATGTTAGATCCCAGTGGGAGCCTAATGAATACCCAGCCAGTATGGAGCGCATGCAGAGTTGGACCCCTGATGAGTGCATACCAGAATTCTACACAGATCCATCCATTTTCCGCTCTATCCATCCCGACATGCCAGACCTGGATGTGCCTTCGTGGTGCAAGTCGTGTGAGGAGTTTGTTGAGGTCCATCGGCGCCTTTTGGAGAGCAGAGAGGTGTCCCAGCATTTGCATCACTGGATAGATCTCACATTTGGCTATAAGCTGTCTGGTAAAGAAGCTGTTAAGGCCAAGAATGTGTGCCTGCACTTAGTGGACAACCACACTAATCTGACTACCTATGGTGTAGTTCAGCTTTTTGACCAGCCCCATCCACCACGCTTATCTCCTTCCCAGTACGCCCCACCAGAACCTCCACTTCTTGGCCTTGCTGCTCTTAATGTGCCTTCTCTACACATTCCTCAAATCAACACCATGGCTGATACTGTGGATGGAATGGTGCCAGAGTCCACAGGGTGTGAGTCCAGTAGCTGGACCATGGTGGACAGAGATGAAGAGCTTGAACAAGGTACAGAAGCTTTGGATTCACTAGGGTCCACTGGCTCATCTAGTTCTGCATCCTGCTCTGTGCCAATGCCAGGCATCAGTACAGCAGGAAAAATGGGAGGAGAGCATCCAGCACTTATTTTATCTCAGTCCCCGAGTTCATTCCCTGGTGATTTCACAAGCGGCTTAGGCCCTGGTTTACGCACTGCTGTGTTACAAAGAGGTGGGCCAATGAACAAAAAACATGGGGAGGGGAGTGTGACCACCAGCAGTGCAGAGGAAATCAGGATCATCCTCCCCGAAGGTTTCAACCCATTGCAGCCTTTGGAAGAGCTGGAAAAGTTAAACAATTTCCTGGTGAAGAGTCTCCAGGCTGAAGTGTTGCATCCTGCAGGATCTACTGACTGTATAAGAGATAGTGTGATCATTGAATGTCTGCCTTCTCTGACACAGCTCTACCAAAGAGACATGCAAGCCCTTGGTGTTGTCATCGCTGAGATATTCTACTCTTCTAAACTGAGAGGACTGATTCCAGGCAGCCCCCTCAGACAGCGATACCAAGCTGTTATGAAGCTGTGCTCTGCCGGCCTTCGTGATGTGCCACTGTCTCTGCATCATGCTCTCGAGACACTGCTGCTAATGGAGAAGCACTCTGGAGTTGCACATAAAGAAGTACCAGATTGCCCACCTCCACTCCTTTTTGACTACGATCCCATCTGCAATGGTCTGCCTCCGCCAAACCCCTGCCAGTTACTGAACTCAGTCATCACCCCCTTTCCTTTTCCTTCCTATTTTGCAGAACTTCATCATTTCATCTTTTCCTACCACGCCAAGATGGAGACTACATGTAGTCTTCAAGGAAGAGATGTTGTCTTTCACCTGTGGCAGCAGCTTGAGACCCTGTTGCGGAAAAACATCACAGCTGAAGGTCTTGAAATTCTCTTGCCCTTTATTTTAGCTCTTATGCTCGAGGAGTCCACTGCTGTCTATGCTGCTTGGTATCTTTTTGAACCCATCTCTAAAGTTCTGGGGCCCAGAAATGCAAACAAGTACTTACTAAAGCCACTGGTCAATGTTTATGAAAACCCTCACTGCCTGCGAGGACGTTTCTATCTCTACACAGACTGTTTCATTCTGCAGCTGATTGTGAGGCTCGGCCTGCAGGCATTTCTGTCCAGTCTGCTCCCTCATGTGCTGCAGGTCATCACTGGCTTTGAAAGTGGCATCTCGGGCTCAGGGGGCGAATCTTGCAAAGGGCTGCGGAGTGGAACATGCAATCTAGGAGAGGAAGAAGAAGAGGACTTTCAGTGTGGCGAAGTGCGGCCGTCTTCTGGGTCTGTTAATGCGAATATGGGAGGGAACAGTGGAGCCAGTGGAGGAGTTGGGGTGGTGGGAGACACAGGGCTGGTCGATTACTCCTCTGGCATCAGCCTCAATGACCAAGTGTTTCTCGCAGAGGACTTTCAGAATGGTTTTTTTGTCAACAGTGGAGCAGGGGTGGCTGCTGGGAAACAGCAAGGACAGAACTCTGCAGCCAAGGATCAAGACCAGGAGTCCCTAAGTGTGGGGAAACTAAGTGACAAAAGCAGCACAAGTGAGCTCTCGCTAGGCGATGGAGACTCAATGCGAGACCGAGCCAGTCTCAAGTCAGCTGACAGCAGCCAGGACCTGAAACACGCTAGTGAGGGAGAAGAGGGAGGAGAGCTGGAGGAAGAAGAGGTGAATGAGACTAATGACGGTAAAGAGGGGACAGATGAAGCTGCTGTTCCCAACCTGGAGCTTTCTCTCTCTGGTTGCACGGAAGGTTCCGTAGCCACAGTTGCCACTCTGGAGGACAGGGAGCTTGTGAATGGAATGGCACTGGAAGAGACTGAGAAACGCAATGAGGGGGAGGAGGAGGATGACCACAATCCGTCAGAAGATTCTGAGGAGAAAGAGCAAAAGATTCTTCTTGGTAAGTGAGGGATTTAGGTTTATAAACATGACTTTTTGATTAACAGTTCATGTCTGAAGGTGTTAACCACCTCTCCACTCACAGATACAGTCTGCAAAACAGTTCGATGGCTGTCAGCAAAGCTTGGACCGACAGTGACATCTCGATACGTAGCCAGAAATTTGCTGCGATTACTCACCAATTGTTACATCGGTATGTAAATTTAGAACAGAACAAGTTTTATTTCTTCATTTATGTATTTATATGTTGCAACACTGACAGGACCATGCTTTGTAGTTTTTATTTCAAACATCTTTTCTTGTTTTGCTTGTGTTATTTCTGCTTCTAGGGCCTGAGAAACATCATTTTGTGGCCCCTGTGTCTGAGGAGAGCAGACTGGAGAGTGTGGGAATGGGCAGCGTGTATGAAAAGAAACCTGTGGTTGGTGACCATACAGCTGGGCCTGTTTTGGACTGTCTCATCTACATAGCTCAACTCTATGGAGAGCCTGTACTCACTTACCAGTACCTGCCCTATATAGGATACCTGGTAAGAGCACTTAAAACCTTAAAGGTGCTAAATGTAACATTTTAGCACCAATTACAGTAGAATTTCTATACAGAGGTCAAAGTAGCACTACGTACTTAGTGTACAGGGTTAATGTGTAGTTTAAACAATCCTATGGAAGCACAATGGTATGTAGCAGTGAAATGACAGACAGTCATGAAACGGTCCACATATCAGGAGTTAAACTTGGGCTGCTCGGGTCACAACCAGGAATCCTAACCACTAGAACAAACAAGACCTGTACTTAAAAAGCAGTGAACCATATATTGTGACCCATAGATTATAGCAACAATGTGTAACTTTGACTGCGACCGATGGCTTTGAAAACAAAACTTAATGATTCACATTAATGTGTCGCACAAAACAGCAATTTTAGAGAAACTGGGTCATAGTTTATGGAGAAAATGTCCTCTGGTTTTCCCTCTGATGTCCTACAACTGCTCTGCTTCAACTCTGTGATTCACGGAGGTTCCTGAAAGAAACATGTAGGCTGCCTGCAGATTGAAGCTGCAGCTGCAGCAGCAGGTAGTTGTTGGGGACAGCTTCACTAAACAAAAGGTTGCAGACAGACAGACAGCAGTTGTAGGACATCAGAGGGAAAACCAGTGGACATATTCTCCGTAAAATATGACTCAGTTTCACTATAGTTGCTGTTTTGTGCAACACACTAACGTGCATTGTTTTGTTCCTCTTAACCGCGACTTGCAGTCAAAGTTACATATCGTTGCTGTAAGAAGGGCAAAATGGTTGGAACAGATTCTGCCAAATTTTTTAGCCTCACTTCAACAAAGCAATTAGAATGAGTGAGTAATTGTTCAGTAAGTGGTGCCCAAATTTCACATAAATGCTGCACCTTTAAACCTCATTGGCCTGTTGAGCTGGATTTTTTTTTTGGGGGGGGGGGTAAAACAAAAATTGTACCGAAGGACTTGTAAAAGTAATTATTTGTCAAAGAAAATGAACAAAACGTGCTTTGATTTAACAAATGTGTATGTTTCCAGGTCTCTCCACCTTCTTCGCAGCGTCTTAACACTCGTAAAGAAGCAAGTCTGCTTGCAGCAGTTGCACTCACGCAGAAGATCATTGTCTTTCTCTCTGATACCACTCTAATGGACATGCTTATGAAGATCAATCAGGATGTACTCCTGCCTCTGCTGGACCTGCTCACCACTCCCCGTATGGGGTAAATTACACACATTACAACTACACACATACTCTAGATGAATGTTTTGATATTACTAATTTAACTGTGTATAGCATTCTTTTTGATGAAGCCTTAAACTCATGCTAGTAGCAGAGCGTGTTGTTCAAACAAAGCAGAATTTTGCAAACAGATTCTGTAGCTTTTTATTTACCCCAGACTTTGATGTGTTCATATTTTAAAAATGTCTTTTTCATTTTTGTGCTGAAATAGATTGTTATCAGAAAACATGCCACAATAGATCTGTCATTCATCTTCTGCTTGGTTGTTCCCACTCTGCTGTACTCAGGTTCCCCAGCGGGGTGCAGACACGCTCTGCTGTCTGTCTCAAGACACTCAGCCTGATGGCTCTTATCTGTCTGCGCATTGGGAGGGAGATGGTGCAGCAGCATATGGCTGACACTCTGCGTCGCTTCTTTGCTGTTTTCTCTTTGCTGCATTCCCTGCAGCCCCAGGTATACACAGACATACACACAACACATGTTGACTGACAAGCATCACAACATTTTTATTTGTAGAATGCTTTCAACAAGCAGATCTGTCTGAGAGAGCTTTAGAAAAAAACAAATGTCACAAATGCAGATGAAAATGAAAGGAACAGGAGCTTGGAATATAAACTGTCTGACAGACAGGCAAGAGAAAGAGAGCAAATTGATTTGAGGGCATGGCAGGAGCTGCTTATTGTAGCATGAGATAATTTAGAAGATTCTTCGTGGAGTTGTGCTTATTTCTACTAAAAATGGAACTGAAAATACACAGATGTGGTGTCTGTCTCTCTTGCGCTGTAGCTTGAAAAGGCCCCTCGCAGAGTTGTGGGAGAAGTCACAGTAGTGGATATCTGCACACCGGAAGAGTCAAATGTCACTTATGAGTTGGGGGTATTGGAGGAGCTGCATACAGTCTTTAACCCTGAGATGGCTCATGCTTCCTACATCCCCTTCTATTGCCTCATAGGTAGGAAAACACGTCAGGTGGTGTATAATACAAAAAATCCATTCTGGTACGGAAGGCACCATGCTTTACGCTAAAACTGAACACATGCTGTATTGTGATTTCTGTAGGTGATGCAGCAATTCGGAAACTGGTTCCCAATCATGAGCTGGTTTGGCAACTGGCCCAGTCCTACCATCAGAGTCTGAGTCAGGGGAGTCCAGAAACAAACATTACAACAGCATCCAGGGTGGAGCTCCCGCCTGTGTCCATGGGCCTCTCCTCGGGTTTTGCCAGACGTGTGGGTAGCAGCCCTTTCCCTGCACCCTCGACTAGCTCCACCCCACTGGGAGATTCCCTCCCTGAGTCAGGCACATTTGGGAGCCACCTAGTAGGAAACCGTATCCAAGTGTCCCGGGACACTGATTATGACGGTAGCCCGAACCTGGGCCTGGCCAACTCCTGGGCACGCTCCAGCCATTCCACCTCCATCATCACCACTGCCTCCACCTTCACCACTCCATCCGTTGGCACAGCATCCTTTTCCTCCTCCTGGGTGACAGGCCCCACACCAGAGGACAGTGCCCTGAAACAGGAACTCCCTCGCAGTGGACGCTCCCTGCAGGGCAACTGGCTGGCCTACTGGCAGTATGAGATTGGCCTCAACCAGCAGGACCCACATTTCCACTTCCACCAGATCCGACTGCAGAGCTTCCTCGGTCACTCCGGCACCACAAAGTGTTTGGCGCCGTTGGCAGGAGAGGATTACTTCCTTTCTGGTAGTAAAGACAAGACTGTGAAGCTATGGCCTCTCTATAACCATGGTGATGGAACACAGGAGGTGGAGCCAAGGCTGACGTACGGGGACCATCGAAAGTCAGTCTTCTATGTTGGACAGCTTGAGGCTTCACAAGAGATAGTGAGCTGTGATGGTACCGTGCATCTGTGGGATCAGTATACAGGTAAGAGAGATCAAGTGAAATGCAGTTCTGCACATGATAACAAATGTGAATCTATGTAAAACTTCTGAGACTGTTCTGTTGTGCACAAACAGAGCACTGCACAGTAAGGTGCATGCGGTGGGTGTGAGCTGTAACATTTGTGACAAAGTTTCCACGTTAAATCTCTTGATCTTCGACAGCACCTGATTTGCTGATTACCAAGCAGAAGCACCACTGGGTTAGAGTTGGCAAGGATCTCTGTTTACAGTCCCAGGATGACCCAAACTTCATGTCCACGGTTCCTCAGCAGTGATAGGAATCGTATCTATGACTATGACTCAGAGACCAAAGGTAGTCTTTGCAGTGGAAGAGCCGCCTTTTCTAAGACTAAAGACCAACCAGTAGCATGCTGGTGGTTTGTTTTGGCATTAATGCATCCCCAAGGGTCAGACTGTTACAGTGGAGTCTGATGCATCTGATGAAGGATATTTGGCAACACATTCTAAATGTTTTCACCCGCAACAACACAGTCATTGCTCCCTACATCCAGACTGGCTCTCTGCGACTTCCTTCTTTTTACCAAAATGAAGTCTGATCTCCATGTTGTGGCTGTCGAGTCAAGTTTCAGGTCAAATCAGGTGAAATCATGAATGTGCATGTACCAGTGGTCACAAAAATGTGTGCAACTCAGGTGTTAATGTTGATCAAGTGATTTTAGTAATTTTATTTTATTGTCCCAAATGGAAAAACTCACCTTAAAGCCAGGCACACAATTGAGGACTGTACATTAGTACACACAACAGCAAAAACAACACAATAAGTGCATAGTGCAAGAGATGTACAGGTTAAAAACACAGTAGAACAGACAGTACAAAGACAACATTACCAGGGACAAAAGGAAAGAAAATCACCTTACCAGCTGTTTTTACAATATGCCTTAAGTGATTTCTGTCCTTCACACTTACATTACCATACCAGGTGATGAAAGAGAAGGTAAGCGCAGATTGTATAAAAGATTGGTAAAACAAGGACATCATTTTTCTTTCATCATTAAAAATATTTAGCTTCCTTAGGAAGTTAATAAAACTTGAAACAGTTTTTGACCACAGCTCGTAGTTGTTACTGTGGTTGGCTTGATAACAAAACAAATGGGTAGAACAAATTATTCATTTCTAAGTACATCTTTTGTTCTCAGGCAAGCAGATCCGTTCGTATGAAGCCGTGGATGGGAAGAATCCCATCACAGCTGTCACCACCATGCCAGCTCCACACTGCAGTGTTGTATTTGGCAGTGCAGATTCTGTTCTTCGCTTCATTGATCCTCGCAAACCAGGATTACAGGTAGCAATTTCACTTAACAAGCTCATTTTGTTGTGACCTACTCTGTACAGCATCCACCAATTATCATTTACCACCCTGTTAAAAATGTTAGCACCTTTACGGCTCTCTATGATAGCATTATTTCAGCCTTGACAGTGACAGATCTTCCCCTGTGTCTCCAGCATGAATTTCGTTTGGCGTACAACAATATGAGTGCTGGGCTCATCCGCTACCTGGCAGTAAGCCCTTCGGGGCGCACTGTGGCTGTAAGTTTCTCATCTGGATTCATTGTTCTGCTTGATGCACGGACTGGGCTTATTCTGAAGGGCTGGCCGGCTCATGAGGGAGACATCCTACAAATGAAGGTATACTTGGACATCTTTGCCTTGATTTAGTAGTGGAGAATAAAGAAGAGACATGAAATGGAGGTAGAGAAAGAGAGAGGACAGATGGCTTTCAACAAAGGGTCCTTGGCCAGAATTGAAAGAATTGGAAGAGGCATCTACATGGACGAGCCTGTAGGCACCGCTCAGATTCATTTATTTAGTACTGCATTCATCTAAAATAGTAATTTAAGCTATTTGGGAATACATATCATAAAACAGCTTTCCATTTCTTTAAAGTATAGCAATTATAAAGTGTGGTAGATAATATTAGTTTCAGTAGATTAATATATTGCGTATATAAACAGGTGTTTAGAAAAGGAGGAAGAGTAAGACTAGCAATAATCACACCTGATTGTTTTGAAATAACAAATATGAATTAAAATTTATGCTCTGAAAATGTTGCATTTTGGCAGTGCTTAAATTCTACAGTGTCTGTAAATGCAACAAGAAAGAGTTTAAAACCATTCTCCCTTTATACTCTTAATATAACATTATGCATTTAACATTAAGGAGGTTTTTTTGTTTGTCTGTTTGTTTGTTTTAAAATAATCCTTTTCAAAATTTTTATATTTTTATAGTTAACTCCAAAACAATTTAATGTTGTAATGCAATAAAATATGAAAAAACTCCAAGTGAGTGAACACTAAATACTTACTTAGGCTTTCTTTGTTGAGGGTTTACAGAAAGATCTTTGGTTTGCTGACATTCAGGTGGAGCATGTGTTGCTTTTCTATCTTACAAAGTGATCACAATTAATCGATGTCACACCAGCTTCAACTCTTATTACACCAAGTCCTCATATTCACTGTTTGTTACCCAACACTGACATGTGTGGGACTCGTAACATTCAAGTTGTTTGCATAAGTCGTGGGCTGGGGGACATGTGTCATGCAGCGTGTCACGTTAATGGGCTGTCCCATGGCCAAATGAACTTGTAACCAAAAACACCAGGTGGACTCCATCACTTTGTTCAGTTGTAAGCATAGTGTGATCTGTGAAAAAAGTTAAGGTGCTTTCTAAAATGTTCTAAGAACAGAATGCCATCATTTACCGACATTAGTGTTACTAAGTGTT
>JAPQLA010000023.1:19450660-19469280 GCA_029822935.1 Naso vlamingii | reverse complement strand
GTGTGTGTGTGTGTGCCTGCCTGGCTGGTTTTGCTCCTGCTGACAGAGTAATGGATCTGTTCACTGTTGCATGTGGACTGTGTGTGATGTATGAGATTCATTTGAAATTCTCTGTCTTAAATGAGGCACTCACATGTCTCCATATGGGAGAATATAGACTTGAAGGCGAATGTTTTAAAGGAAAATGAACAGAAGTTGCTCATTTTTGTGGTCATCGTTGCTGTGAAATGGTCTTGATCGTGCTCTTTTGTCTCATATTTTTCTTTTAATGTGAAACCTATCATGCACATCAAATGTGTCAAAAGCACAAACGGTCCCGATCGGATACTTTTGGTTTGGAAGATTTTTATAATGGAGTTAATCTAGCGAGGAAAAAAGAAAATCGAGACAAATATCAATTTAATTATACCCATTAAATTGTTTAATGGAACATTTTTGTAATAGAAAAATATTTATGTGTAATTATGCATAATTATTTGTATTTGAATTGTATGGGCTAAAGAACACTCAGTTAATTGAATAATTTGACACATTTCATTGTAAATCCATTATGCAATTTATTTTATTGCCAAGTTGATTTTGAGTATAGTAACAAACAAAAAAAACATGACACAATTCACATTGGCTTTTAAAAAAATAAAAGCCTTATCAACATGATTTTATCGAGACACCATAATTAAATGAAATTATTATAAAAAAAATCCACAATTGAAATTTACACAAAAATTAACTATAAAACATTTTGACATGCAATAAATACATTCATTTCACTAAAGCAAAGTAAGATCAATATTGACAATGAAAGGCAGAAAAAGCAAAAATACTGTTTGGTGTAATGTATTGCTTGAAATTGTTGCGGTATGAACCACAAATGAAACACTATTTTTGGTGTTATGAGGGCATCTGCTTCATGCCTGCTGAAATAAATCTCACTTCCATTGTAAGTTTGTGATATAGTATTCTGTCATGTATTTTTTCCATCTGTCTGCAGTGACCACTGTCTGCGTGGCAGTCAGGGACAACCACCTCCAAATATCACTGTGATCTTCATGAAATCCTAATACATCATCTCCACACATAAGCTTTGACAAAACCAGAATAGATGTTTTGTGTGTGTGTGTTTTTGTGTACGTGTGTTGTGTGTGAGTACCCTGAGGCTCTGTAACATTTTTGGCACAGGTTTCAGCGCGAGCTGGGTGGAAGCCGTTAGTGGAATCACCTTTTCTTTCGTAATGGCTTTTTCTACAAGAAGCGACACTCCAAACAGAGCAGGGCAGCCTAATTAAATCTGACCTAATCTGGAGCAGCAGTCTGCCATCCAGCTGTGTGTGTGTGTGTGAGAACATGTGTGTGTGTGTGTGTGTGTGTGTGTGTGTATGTGTGTGTGTGTGAGATAAACAATCAAATCCTCGCCCCGAACCAGCTTTCACTCCTCCAAATTCCTGCTTGTTTTGTCCTTGCTCTTTGTTTGTCTTTGAATTTAAACCTCTGGAGCAGAAGTTGTACACTGTAAACCAAAAGATTCAAGCCAAGGTCCACTTAGTCTGTCTTGTATGTGTTCAAGGTAGAGACAGAAACAGAGATCCGGGCCAAACAGATGGAGGACGACATGAGCAGCCAGAACCCCCATCCTCATTTAACTACAAAGGGCCTACTGTGGCTCATCTGCCGGTTGGGTGATAATTGTTGGGCCTGGAAAAAACCATGACATCCCGAAAGGGCACTGATGTGATGTGAACATTAACGTCAAAAATCCTCGACAGTGACCTGCAGTTATGAAACAAGCTGACAAAACAAGGTGGGAAAAACGAGGTCAACAGACAGACAAAGCAACCAGCTTTTCTGTTATTGACAAAAAGTTATGACTATCAAGCACAAGCCAGTTTTCTCTCTGTTTCTGCTTCTCCTCTCAGCTCTCTTCTCTCTCTCCATCTCAGTGCATGACTTGGCTGGTTGCAGCCAAGGCCCGGCTCAATTGTGCAATTTCATACATGTTTACTTTACTGGCATCTTTCTGAGCATATTTTTCTCCCGAACATTTCCCCTCACATTATTCTGCATTTCCTCTACAACGATATGCTGTCTTTAATCTCCCTTTGTAAGCCTTTTCTTGGCCTGAGGATCAGAATACAATAACGACATCAGACTTTTTTTTTTTTTATTTGGCCCGTCATCTGCAGTGTGTTAACACATGCCACAAGGTTCATTTTGGAAATTGATCAGGGCTTAAAGAAAAAGAAAGTAGCTCTTCACATAAACATTTAGACAACTGTCTTCTTCAGCATGAAAAACAGCTGGAAGTAAGTGGATCATGGGAGAGGAGGGAGGCGGCGAACGCTGTGGGTCAGCGGTTTGTGTTGAGTGTAAGAGGAGAGAGGGGACAGAGAGAGGTGAGGAGGGAAGCTGTGCTTTGAGGTAACAAGGGTGGTGAACGAGCGTGGCCCAGCTCTGCACTAGTGGGGAGGAAGAGGAGAAAGGCGAGGGAAGCAAAGTGCCAGAGAAAAGGCAATTGTGGGCCTTCTAGGGGATCACAAGACTAATAAAAAAAAAAAAAAATCACAATACAATGATTTTTCCAGAAAAGTGCAGTTCGGGGAAATAAATCTAAAGCAGCTGCTTGTAATAAAGACTCTTGAAAGTTTCAAATCTCTGCCTTGTACTTCACCCTGCTACACTGTGGGAAAGGCACTCAGACATGTACGCGTAGATGGACAGGTGCACTATGTGGACACGTTAGATACACACACAGGCTTAAAAGTTATTGCAGACTTATCGGTGCTGGTTATACTGAAGGCACATTTGTCCTGGCTGACTTGAAAGTTTGTTTTCAGTCTCAACACTAATATAAGGCTTGATTATTGCTATTATTTCGCATTCTTTACATTAAACTGAGTCCTTATAAAAAAGAAATATGTACACTGACAATAGTGGCATGTCTGTGAGCTCATGATTAACCACATAGATGAAGGCTTTCATGGCAAGGCAAAGTCATAGTTGGTCAGAAGCTTAGCTCGACAAAGCAAAAGAGTGGAAACGACAGAGACTGTCGCCGAGTTTTGTTTTGAGCATCCACGACGTCTGCTAAGTGCTTCAGGTTTTTTGGCACGTATCGTGAAATTCAATAAATGTCAAACAGCGGCAGGACTGTAGATCAGGACTATTCGGCCTGTCAGAGTCACACAGGTGACCCCAGCCCGCTGCCGCTGGCAGAAAGCTTAAAAGGCATACTTTGCTTTTTTTTTTTTTTTTTGTCTGTCAAACCCCAAACCCTTTTTTGGTCCGCACAAGGCCTCTGGAACTCATCCAGATAATTTTTTATTTCTATATTGTTAGTGTTACAAAAGTTACGAGCCTGGGATGGTTGCCATAATTAAAAGGAATGAGATGGCTTAAAAAATAAAACAAAATATCAGCTCACACTACATGGTCGGTGGTTTGCTTTTATTCATTTTTACTGCACCAAATTAGAACTAATTATTAATTACTTGTAAATTATTTGAAATGCCTTTCTATTACTTTTAAAACATCTCTATACTGACCACTTTGGTAGCAGTTTTCTTTTTGGGTTTATTTGTCCTATAAATAACATTAAAAAAGGCATATTGTGTGAAAATGGGTGAGTGGCTAGAGCAGTTAATTGAAACAAGACTCACATCATTTTACTAATCAAATAAACCACAGAGCAAAAGAAATGCTGCCAGTTTTTTTTTTTAATTATGATGATTTACATAAGTTTTCAAGCCCTAAATATTGATCAGCAATGCACTAATTTTCCAAAAATATTTAAAACAGACCAAATGGATGCCAAAAATGTAATTCAGAACATCCTCAAATCGTAACGAAATGTCTGAATGACTTCCTCACCGCGCAGCCCCTGAAAGCCCATGACGTCGTATCACCGTGATACTGAGCAGAGGCTTATTCCCAAAGAGCAAAAAGGGGAAGGAAAAGAGAAGATACAGTTGAGTTGTTTTCTGAATGGAGGGTTTTAGAAGTACGAACAGGCTTTCATACTAAGACAATGGCTCGCGTCCACCCTGCTGCGTTCTCCCTGCTCCTCTCCCTCCCCATTCTCCGACTCTCTATCTGCCTCTGAGCAGAAACACACGGCACATCCTGCTCAACACAACACACCAGCCAAAAGTTCACTTCCTGCTCCTCAGCTCTTCTCCTTCACACCAGCCGTATTCCCAGGACATGCATTAAGGGCCCTTCATATGCTGCAATAGCAAGGAACATGCAAACAGACAAGCAAACGCTTCCCCTCTCTATAGATGCACAAACCTCCCCCTCTGTCTGTCACAGAAATTAATGCAATGAAGCAATTTTAAAACAGAGCGCATCCTACAGAAATGTTCAGGCATTATCTTTGCTCTTCCCTCCTGCACAGATTTGGAGTGACAGTGGAAACACTTTGTGTTATTTTAATGGTGTAAGGCAGGGAAAAGCAGCAGCCAGAATTTCATTTAAACCAGTGAACGAGAGAGAGCGAAATTCCCACGACTGACATCCACCGGTTCCTACATTTTTAACACGTATGCACGTTTATGGACGGAGTTCCTGATGTTACCTTTATGCTTTTTGTTACAGAGCCACAGAGTCCCAAACCATGAAGCATCATTCAAAACAAGCTGGCTTCCTGTGTGTTTGTGTGCATGTACGGCCTCAGTGTGACTCTCATCTTAAGTTCACTAACCTCTGGAAAAAAAGGCGGAGGGGGGTCAAACAATATGAGGCTGGTTTTCGTATAAACCAAGCCACTGCTGCTCTGTTGACTTGAAATACTGACTATCCTTTTTGGAAACGATTCAAAACACTACCAGTTGTCACCTACTGTAGATTTTACCCCCATGTGTGGTTGAAACCAAAAACCAATGCCACCATACTGGCTAACGTGCGGTTCAGAAATTCACAGCCAGTTAAGATACGACCAAAATGACTTTGCCTTATGTTATAACAATAGAACTGGTCAGACCGACACAAGCCTCTTAGAGGACAACACAATAGAAAATGTATACCGCATAGTAAAAATAAAAACAAAACAAAAAGTGGTAATATCACGTTATCTCTCCACCATAAAAACTTTAAAAAGCAATGTATAAACACAGAAATAACCACAGGTTTAACACAGGACAACTGACCTGTTAATAAGAAAATATAAAAAGTGTGTGGGTGTCTGTATAGGTGTGTGTTGACATTGTTATTCAAAGGTTTAGTAAAGCTTAGCGTCCCCATGCTGGGTTCAGTCCTGAGGTAAGCACCAGTTTCACGTGCGCTGCTTACAGTTAAAGTAAGTGACAGAACATCATTTTTGATATGATCATATGCTACAAAGAACCTCTAAATTATTGTTACATTTAAAAAAAAAAAAAAAAAAATCCAAAAAGTCAGGCACATCGTCTTTGTTTTTTTTTAAGCCTAAGATTCAGTACGTCTATCACAGTGTATTTATGGCTTCAATCTTCACATTCACCCACTGAGGTTGGCATTGGCACTATAGTGGTCAGACATTTCTAATCTGAATAAAGGACCAGTTAAAAAGAAAAAAAAAAGAAAGAAAAGAAAAACACCAGCATGTTTTTTGGAATAAACATTGAAAGACAAAAATGTGCCTTCTACCCGCAACCTTTAAGTGCTCTTTGTTTTCAAGCTGGAGGAACTGCTGGTCAGCCAACACAAAAATATGTCATTCTTTGTTTCCGCATTTGATACCAGCGGGGCAGGGAGGCGAGGCCTGCGAGACATTTGTTCGGCTTGGATATTTTGTTAATAAGTGGATCAGAAGGGTAAGATGGCAGGCATGAAATGGGACATCGTGCCGGCGAGCAGTGCGAATTGTCCAGGAGAAAGTGAGATTTCACAGGGATTACTGAGGCACAGCAGCTGGGGTGTGCTGTTCACCCGCTGGCTCCCTTGGAAGATCCACAAACTCTTTCTTATGTTCATATCATGGACAGATTAGCAGCTCGCTGTGTGTGTGAAGGGGGGTATATATTTGTGTGGTGTGTGGAGCGTTTTTAAGGCAAAGGGCTGAGTGCAGCACTCATTTTGGCTTGTCAACAGTAGCTGGGCTCTCAGACAACAGACTACAGGGGAGAAAGGTCAAATGAGGGGTCGGAGAGTGTAGCGGCAATGCGGCATCTGACTTCTGCCGCAACACAATTTATCACTGGGCTACTGTGAATGAATGAGTAATTGCTCTTGACAGTGGATGACAGATTTCTGTGTGATTATTTCTGACCTGGTCCTTGCCTCTCTGCTCGGCCGCATCCACATATTACACAATGTCAGAGGCAACACCCATGCTTGGTCTACACCATGAGATGAAGCTGCACTCATCATGAGCAGGGATTAGTGTGTCATCAGCTGGGTATGTGCAATCATGTCCCAGTTATGAGATCACAGGGCTGTGCTTACTGCATCTCAATAACAACTAAAAGCTGAGGGATATTAGTCAAAATGTAAAGGAAGTTTTAGCTCAAGAAAGGTCACATGCTGAGCGTAGGGCTGATTCAACTATCATTACTGTCACATAGCATGAGCGCTTATCCAAACCAACATGCGGGGAGTGGGTTACTTTAAAAACCAAGGAGAATAAAAAAACAAGAGTAGACTTTACCAAAATGCTGAGGCAAATGTTCATATCGTTCAGTCATTTCCTTGTGACTTGGGAAGCAGGAACATAATTTGGAGAGGCTGGAGAGCGAGATACATAAATTGTCCAGTACCCCAAAAACAAAAAAAAAAAGGGGGAAAAAAAAAAGTCCTCCCATTAC
The DNA here is from genome assembly GCA_029822935.1 of Naso vlamingii. Taxonomy (NCBI): domain Eukaryota; kingdom Metazoa; phylum Chordata; class Actinopteri; order Acanthuriformes; family Acanthuridae; genus Naso; species Naso vlamingii. Next base: position 19,462,504 of record JAPQLA010000023.1, on the reverse strand, counting down.
TTTAAAGTCCAGAAGAGTTGGCTTATTCATTTGGTGAAAGTTCTGCTCAGCTCTGGACCAAAACCCTGAATCTTGTCCTCATGTGCTTTTTCATTTTTTTTTGTACACAACCTTTTGTACACAGGTTTAGGGTCTGATTGCAACATTTCCTTGCAACAGTTTTTTCTTTGGATTTCAACATTATACAAAAATAAATAAAACAATTTCATTTTGGTTTTCAATTTGTCTCTTTGGCTCAATGGCTGTATTTTTTTTAAGTTTGTTTGCATATACGGTACATAAATACTGTACTTCTTTGTGTAAGGTCCATTGGTCACCGAAAAGCACAAAGCTCCTTTATGAAGGAGGAGTTTAAGATATTAGATGCATAGAAAGGCACTTACAGTCTACACCTTTTGGTGTGCATCAACAGACCATCTCCTTTTGGCCTGAGAATGAGGTGCAGAGGAGACACCGAGTTGAGGTGAATGGCTTTTGAATACTGAAGGATGTGTGCACAGACCTACTGGTGATTGACATTTAGACAGGTCATGTGGTCTTAGCTGGGTGAGTAGCGGTCAATGGTGCGGGCGTCAGAGAGGGCCTGTGGGGGAGGGGGGAGGGGTTGGCCCAGGACATCCATCTTGTCATGGGACAGTCCCAGGTGCTCTGAGGCCAGTTTGGACAACGGGTAGAGACTTTCCATGACCTTAGCATCAGCTACCAGTTGCTGCTGGGCTTGGATGAGAAGCTCATTGGCCTTCTCCTGCTTCAGCCCCAGATGCTCTGTATATTTAGTCAAAGGATAGATGCCCTCAGCAAAGTCCAGCTTGAGTTTGCCATCTGTGGTCAGCCCACCTGCAGTCCCCCCACTGCTGTGCATCTTCATGTGGCTGATGAGGTTGCGTTGCTGAGCGAACTTTCCTCCACACACCTGACATTCATAGGGCTTCTCCCCTGAGTGGATGCGCATGTGCTCGGTGAGGCGATACTGCCGGGTGAAGCGCATACCACAGGAGTCACAGGCAAAAGGTTTAAGGCCCAGGTGGCTGCGCATGTGGCGCGTCATAGTGCCACGCTGCGTGAACTTCTTGCCACAGATGCTGCAGGGGTAAGGCCGGGTCAGCCAGTGGGTTTTCTCATGCTGGCGCAAAGTGGCAGGATCTTTGTAGGACTTGTCGCAGGTTGAACAGCGGTAGGGTCGGATCATCTCCCCGATGCCCCCTGAACCCAGACCCTGGCTGGACTTGGTCTCCAGGTGGGACAGACTGTTCAAACTGTTGCTGCTTGTCAGGCTGCCATAACCGTTTGTATTACTGCTCATGTTTTTGGTGATGCTGTTGTTGCTGTTCCCCATCTCCCCGCCAGAGTTGCCATACAGTTCTTCTTCTGTGTGTGTCTCCACGTGTGCATTGAGCTGCTCTGAGCTGGGGAAGCCTTTGTCACAGGGAATGCAGACATACAGATTGTCTCCGAAGCTCTCTGGCTCGTACGGCATGTGGAACCTTCCCATCGATCCAGGAGGGGACGGGCGGCCTTCACTACTGCCTGTCTCCTCTGTGCCTGACCCACTTTTGTCGTCTGCTCCTTCACTTTCCTCCCCGACCTTGTGATGGTTATGATGCTGGTGTCCATTCTCACCCCCTTCCTCCTCATCCTCATCCTCATCTTCATCTTCAGCTGTGTATGACAGTGGCTCATGTTTCACCCAGCGGTAGATGTTGCCCATTTCTCTGCCTGCCTCTCCACCTTCCGTTGGTGTGTCAGGGCTAGGAGGGCATGGGTAACGATCTGTGCCCTGGGAGCTTGAGCGGTGCAGGTGAGGGAGGTGTGGGGCAAGAGGCTGGTTGAGATGGGGGAAAGGAGGAGGAGTGAGGGAGCTTGTCTGGTCTGTCGACTCCATTTTCTCTGAGGGGAAGGCTCTTCCATTCGTTGCTTGAATTGGACTAGTGCGGCCACTCAGAGTCCCGTCTCGCTCCTCGTCATTGGTGTTTGCCAAATGGGGGTGAGAGGGTGTGTGCTGAGATTGGGAGTTGGGGCTTTTCTTTGAGAGATCAAGGCCATAGTTAGGGGAGCAGTTCCTCTCAGGGTGGGCTGAGCGCCCGAGCTGGGCAGGCAGAGCGGGCTGCAGTGATGGGAACACCTGAGAGCCCTGGGTAGAGGTGGGAGCATACAGCTCCCCTGCATGAAGGGCTAGCCGATGGGGAACTAGCTCCTCTAGTGGTGGAGGTGGTGGTCGAGTTGCATGGCTATTCAAAATTCCTCCTGGAGGGCAGGACTGAATGACAGGAGTAGAAACTCTATACCTGCCACCACTCCCCAAACCCATACTGTTGGGCCCCATCTTTGGGTAGGGCAGAAATGTAGGACCTGGGCGGGGAGGGTACTTGCCATTTCTCTTCAGCTTCTTTTTACACAAAGCCACCAAGTCAAGCAGCTGAAGGTAGCTGGCTGCTGCCAAGACAGCCCCTAGATTGGGTTCAGTGGGAGAGGTGGGGTCTCCCTCGCTAAGGCGGCCTGTGTAGATGTAGTCCAGAATGACCCTGAAGACCCCTGGACTCACCATCTCGTGGTCGAGGTTGATGAGATTGTCATGGACCACCAAAGATTTCAAGTAGAGGCTGCTGGCAGCCAGAATGTTCTTATGAGCTCTGAAGAGGGCGTTCTGCACCACAATGATAACATCACACAGGAAGCCCTTGGTTCGCTGGCTGTTGAGCTGCAGGAGGAGATCCCTAGCATGACTTGGAACTTCCATGGCACCCAGCATCATCTTCAGTCCGCCACCTGAAACAACAGATATCTGTAAAACATCATGCAGCAGTCAGCATTTTGATACGCAAAAAAGCAGAATTAATGTGTAATTTTCTGCACCACAAGAATTATTATTGATGAATTTCATAAAACAATTGGAAGTAATGATTTACACATCAGACCATGTTCAAGTAATTTTGAGAATTTAAAAAAACAAAGGTTTTGATTCCCAAAGCAAAAACTAAAAGGACTTTAAAGAAAATAAGTTTAGACACAAAAACTATGTTTTTGTCTTTTTATAAATTTATTAGGATTAATGTAGATTAATTAATTAATATTTAAAGATTTTCTTTTGAAACAAAGAAGAATAAAATTTATTTTCATTCCTCTGCAAACTTATAATCACAGTTAATCACAGATTTTTTTTATGTTGTTACATTAACCTATTAATATGTAATTCAATCCGTAATGGGGATATTTACATAATCTTGTTTGATTCTCTGATTCCACTTAATGAAACCTGTACAGACAGCAGAACTAATGTGTGGGAAGTGCAAATGAAGGCCACTCAGTTAAAGTGAACTTTTGCAAAAGGTGAACGGTTGCAGTGGTTTTCTCATTATCAGAAATTCAAGTCTACGCATTCACTTCCTCTGCCGCGAGCGAAAAGAGAGCAAAATTCAGAGAAGCGCAGATATATATTTTTGTAACTGCTGGCTTGCTGATAAAGTATTCCCGAAGTGCTGTGCAGAGTTTTAAACAAAGCAAGGGATGAATGTTTCACAAGTATGATGAACAGCAGGTATAAACCTGTGGGGGAAGGACACATCCAAAAAAAGATAGGTCCTCCAGCTCCCCTTTCTGCCCAGTCATATAAGGAACACTGTGTGCACGGGATGTAAATCAGCATTACATGGTTCAATACTCTGCTGAGATTAGCTCCAGAGCTCTAATGCGCACACACACACACACACACACACACACACACACACACACACACACATTCATAGACACTGAAAAATCAAAACTAATTGTTTCATTAAGCCTAAAATAAACTAAATCGGCTGCAAGCATGAAACACCATGTATTGTTAAACCAGTGGCATCTGAGGATAGTTTACTTATGAGATTAAACGTCTCAAACTGTCCCTAAGGGCTTAGTCTCGCTGATGGGAAACAAGCAACTAAATAAATACCATGTCATCTGTCTGATCATGCTCTTCCTGACACCAGCTCATTCACTTCTTGTTTACTTCGTTCAGTGTACACGGTCAGATCGAGAATAGGGAAGTATGAATCCAAATTAATGAACACTGACAAAAAAAAAGCTACCAAGGAATTCTGGGAAGGCCTGAACAAAAAGTCTCCTACAATGCACCGCTGTGTGTTCCTAAAACTCAAGGTCAATCCTTAGTGAAACGTCAGAGATGGGTTTTTTTGTTTTGTTTTTTTTGGCTAAGCATCTGCACATAACATCAAAAACTGTCTTCACTGATTTAATGGAAAATGTAAAGTTAAAATAAGTATGACATCAAGCCAGTGATCATGCAGAGAATAGAAAAAATATTTTTATTTTATATTTTTTTTTAAATATAAAAGTTGCTGTTCTAATATCTAAATGTATGAGCTGAATGCTATTTATTATTTAAATAAAAGGACGAGTACGGCAAGTTTATGTGGGTTTTACGCTCAATCATGTCCCCAGTTGTCATCTAAAGTGTTTCCACTTCTGGTTTCTGTCTGGCTTTGATTACCCAACAGTCATATTTTACTATAAATTTCAACGTCGGTCAGATCAAACAAGTTTAGAAACGAGTGAGATACGAGGAATAGGCCAAGTACTTTCCACAAGTTGCTGAACCTTTGCCGAACCTCCCCTGCATAAACGGGTGTTCAGCTTACTGTTACTGTTACTGGTTACTGTGTGGTGCATGGTGACACATTGTGTACTCACACACACACAATCAGTTTACATTCTCGTTTGCATGTGGTCTGCAGCGCTGTATATGCGACACAGTTCAATTGCAGAAAATTATACTTCTTTATATTCTGTTGTATGAAGACAGATTTTTTTTTTTAAGCACGGAGGGCATGAGATACATACACCCAAAGTAAGTATATTAGCATTTTTTTGTGATGCAAGAAAAAAAAAACATCTTGTGCACAAAGTTATATTTCTGTGCACCTGCACCGAGCTGCGCAAACAACAAAGTCTTCTTGCAGTTTTGTCTTGTGGTAACAACAGTCAGTGGCTGTGGGTTTACCATCAAGACATTAAGGTTCACTTTTCTCTCACTGTGATCGCAAATGAGTCTTTCGATAGGCTTCAGCTTGCCTTGAGAAATATCTGAGCTCAGCGTTTGATGCAGCCTGCTGGCAAAAGGAGAGAAATAGAACATGTTTTGCAAAACTCTTGATCTTGGGGACACGTGTAAGCTCACTGCATCCTGTCAGAAGGCCATTTATTGCAAAGATACCGAAGCCTGCTGCATGTAATGTTCTTGTAAACACATTCGAGCTTGCGCTACAGTTTGCTTTGTTGGTTTATGTTTAACAGGCAAGATGAAATCATTTTTCTAGGGTTGCACAAACATCGCAGTCGCCTCAGAGAAGAACGTCCAGTCCCTCTGGGGTGCATGGCTGTTTTTATCTGATAGCCCTCTTTTGAAAAGCCCGTCAACATGCTGAGGAGACTTACATGATGATGGAGATGTAGTAAATGGTGATGGCCTTCAGCTATTTTCATTTGCATTAGATTCATACATTGCTCTGTCACTTTAGTGTTTTGGGATGAAGCGAGAGACTAAACCTCTACATGCAGCCTCAGTCACATAAACACTCCAGACATCTGCCTAAAACTTTGTGTTGACATTTTATTTTCTTTAATAGCAATTTGCTGCCCATGCACACCTCCCCTTGTTTATTTTAGAATCCATTTGTCCATGTTCTATAGTGCAAGTTCAATTTATGCAGCACAAAGTCAGTGTAAATTTGCAAAAAGTTATTTTACTGTAGTTTTAAATTGCTTTCATTCAACTACCGTTAGGAGCCTGAATTATTTTCAGTCGTTTTTGAGTCACACAGGGGGCAAACAGGCTGGAGAGGCTTCATGTGCGTTAAATATAAGGCTGCGTTTTTACATTTCCAGTTAGAAAAACTACATCCTGACACGCAGATCGAGTAGTAGCACCCATGATTGGTTTGAGCTTTAACCAGGTCAGTGAACATCATGGAGAGTTCGCGTCAGCTTCCTGTGTGACTGCTTTAATAGCGCATCTAAAAGACACCACACACTTCCACAGTAACACAGCTTCTTGCAGCCCACTCAATAAACAGGGGATCATGCGTAATCATGTTAATACAACAATGTAGTAACGAACGCTTCTATTTATGTATCAATAGGTGCAGATTTTTACAGCAGAAAGAAACTGCAGCCTATCTGAGCCCGTATTTTTTCATTTCTTCTCCATATGCGCTCTGATGATCGATACACTTTATATTTGTTTTAAAATTAAACGAAATTTTCTGCAAGTTTAATTTGCCTTTGTCTCGGTTCGTCAAAGAGGATTTCAGGGGTCGTTTTAATGCAGTTTGCCAAATCTCTGAGTGCTTCACGTCGCGTTTTGCAAGCAAAGCATGAAGCTGTCTCCTGACTCCGTGCGTCGCCGAGAGGAGCGGACCCCTGTGCGTCTCTAATCTGTTTTACTGTCCACTTATTGTGCAGTAACGTGAATCACGAGTGAGTCCAGCATGTGTAAGAGCTGCAGCCCCCTGATCCTTTAAACGCTCCCCTTATCAGCGCCGAAAATAGCCCCAAATCACCTCCAGAAACAGACCGATTTTACCTCGATGTTCTTTCTGTCAGACAGATGTTTAGCCTATTTTTCAGCTCTGTCAACAACACTGGAAAACATCTCTTTCTATCATGGATATACAAAAATCTATGGAAGGAATCGACTCAACAAAAATCACCCCCAGAATATTCCTATAATATTCTAACGCGCGTCTGTTTTCACCTCAACACGGACCTGACATTATTACACACATACAATGATGGGCCTATTTTGAAAATGTCAAACAAACACATTATGATTTTGCAGCTTCCTTTTTGTAGATTTATTACAGAATTACCAAGAAGCTGAAGTTCCCTTTTAACAAAGCTCTGTGTTCCCGTTAAACCTTTATGATGCATCAAATCTAAGTTTAACAAACAAATAGCAAATAAAATAAAACTCGGGGAAAATCATGTTCAAAAATCGGTATTTTTTTTAAAGTGAAATGAGCTTTTGTTTTGTTTTTAATTAAAAAATAAACATTTAGCAAAGTTTTTGAAGCTTCTGAATTCCCCAGTATATCAGACTGATTGTGGAGACTTTCACAAATCAGCATGATCTGTGTATTTTTAGTCTAATCAGGCTTGTTTAAAAGGAAGAGATGTTTTCAAGCGACTCGAATTAAATCCGGAAAATGTTTATAACGAAGACTTTATAATCGATATCAAAATTAAAGTAAAAAAAATTGAAGTAAAAATAATTCTGTTAACATTTCAGCGACTGATCAAAAACACACCTCCGCTCTGACAGCACACACTCTACATAAAGTGAGTAAAATGTCACCCTCGCCCTGCGCCTGCCTGGGTGCCTGTGTGCGTGTGCAGCATATCAGCTCTTACCTGCATGCCCGATGTCTTCTGCCATCCGATCTAAGTCTCCCTTAATGATCATCTCAGCAGTCTCCAGGAGTCATATCTGACGTTTCAGCTTTGAACTGCCAGCCTCCAGAAAACCATGCCAGTTTTCCGAGCGCGTCTGCCAGCGCTTTTTTTATGATTATTAATTGATATGAATTTCTTGTCGCTCCTTCGGTCCGTCCTCCCACCCACTTTCCTCCCTCTCCCTCTTTTCTCTGTCTCTGCCCCTCCTCTCCCCTCTTTCTCATCCCCTCCTATAAAAAAATACGTGCTTAGACCAGCATCAGTTTCCTCCTATTTTTTTTTTTCTAGTAATTTCCTTAGCTATTTTTGAGTCGGAGCAATAACGCGCACCGGGATGATAATGGAGCCTCTATGCGCCTTAAGTGTTTTAGCGCCCCGTGTGATGTCAGTCTATAATAAAACTAAAAGGTAAAATCGAGGGCAGGAACTTCAAGTGACCCCGACTTGAACTTCTCAACACATCGTCTTAAAGAGACAGGCAGCTATTGTATACATGCGCATATGTGCATATTTATGATCACTTCAAACTTACAGTTTAAGGTGGCAAATAGCTGCTCACGTCGAGACTTGTTCAAACCTTTCATGTCAGCAACCTTCAAGGAATCAGACTCAGCCCAAACAATAGTGTCTTGGATTTTAATTCGTCCCCGAGGCCAAAACGAAATCAAATTCAATCACAATTTGTTTTTCCTCTGGAGTAATTGAAGGAAATAAATTCACAACTGTCGCTACTCTGTAATTGTAAACTTTTCATTTAAGCAGCCTCGAGCCAATAAAACTGAAACAGTTTTTAATTGAAGATGTCTTTCACCTTCCCTGCAGACCTCCTCAGAGAAATCTGGAGCCTTAATGGCACCCTTGGCTTCACTTAAAGAGCACAATTAGCTAAGTGGAAACTAGAAAGGAGGTTTGACAAACTACACACGCACACACACACGCGCTCTCTCTCTCTCTCTCTCTCTCTCTCTCTCCCTCTCGCTCTCTCAGGTAAAACACCTGCTGTGACTGAAAAAAAACCCTCCCTCCAATATCTGGACATAAAAGTGACAACACAAGGACATCAGGGTCTATTTCAGTATTTAAATAATGTGCCTAAACTTCAACACTTTTCAAGTTGTTTTCCCTACGCAACGGATTGATGACACAATATTCTTATTATGCGTAGCCTGATAAAAATGCAGCCATGACATCCCGCTGTGAAATTCAAACTTCTTGTAAATATTTCCACGTTTCTTCAGTAGACCTATCCAGTCATTCTATCAGGAATCAAATTAAATACTGTAAAAATGTACTTTACGTGGCTTTTATACTGTAAATTGTAGGTTGTGTGTATGTCTTACTACACCTTCACTTCATGTTGTAAATCCTCTGCACAGCCTTCAGCGTCGTTGATGATTTAAATAAGCATCTATGAAGATTAAAAATGGTTTTGGTTTTTTAAAATGCGTTGCAGTCAGAGTAACTGTGAGTCAGATGAGCTTGAGGCCGGATGTGCCCACATGATCGAGATGCTCCAGCTTTGTGCCGAAAATTTTATCTGGACCATCCACCCAAGACGACAAGACATTTAACCAAAATCAAGTCTCTGTTGTGGTTCAATAAAAAGCTGATTATTATGACACATAATATAGACAAGATGTAATCACTCGTCTGCGAAGATGCCATCAGCGCCGTATCACAATCTTACCTCGGACTCATGTCTGGTGCTCTGGCCGTATGTCTGCTCTCCTTTTCGGCATTCCCTCATCGGTACCTCCGCGGTCGCCCCCACGTCCAGCTCTGGCTTTCAAGCCTTCCCTTCCGCGTACTTTCGCAGCCCTCTCTCTCCCGGTTTTCCCCTTCTTTCACCCTCTGCCATACACTGAAAATTCTCACGTGTTAACAAGACTATCTGACACTTCAGTCTGTGTTGGGGTCCGGTCGGACCAAACCTGCCGGCGGAGACTTTACGCGCACAGCGACACCCAATGGTGCACTCCGCGGCAGCGAGTCCCATTGGACTGAGAGGGGGGACATAATGAGCAGAGATTCTGGAGGGAATTAATGGGTATTAGAATATGACCTCTAATCTGTGAGCAACATATGGAAAACAGTCGGTAACCTGCAGGTCAGGCATATGGAGCGAGTGTTCATGCAGGAAATCGGACCCTCGACGATTCGTCGGTTTTAAAATTCTTTCAACTTCTTGCAAATTGAAGGTAAATAAAGGGTTGGGGTAAGTTGGCCTTCAGTGATTCACATCCTTTATATTAACAATAAAATGTCCACTGTGAGGAGAACTGTTCTAAAAATGTACCTGATTAAAATTCGCAGCACTCTATAAAAAAAATTCAAAAGGTTTTTCAAATAGTAAAGCAACAAAATGTAGTAATTATTAAAAGTACTTTTTGTTCGAGTATAAACCTACGCCTTTGTTATTATATTATATTATTTGATCGTAATTAGTGATGTATTTACATGTCATCTGTAGCATAAGCTAATTTTGATAACTTTACAGCCTACTGCAGGATAGTTTAATCTCTAACTTGCAATCATATTTTATAGTCTATATATATATATAGGCCTATATATATATATATATATATATATATATATATATATATATATATAGGCTGACTATATGGTGTGTGTGTGTGTGTGTGTGTGTGTGTGTGTGAGTAAAAAGGCCATTTGAAAGTAAAGCAAAAAAGGAAGTAAGCGAAATGCAGAGTTGTAAAAAGTACAATGTTTCCCTCAGAAATGTAGCGGAGTGGAAGTACAAAGTAGCATAAATGCAGTACGGTGATAATGTTGACCATGTAAAGCATGTGAGTAAATGTAGTTGCAGTACTTTTGACCTCTAAAAAAAAAGTCTTACATTTTTGTAGCCTGATGAGAAGGATGATCACCTGCTCTCAGACTCTCATTTATATGTTTGTTGTTTTGTTTGTTTGTTATTTTCATCAGTGAAGGCTGGATTATGTCAGTGTTTATGATAAAAACAGTTGATAAAATATTGTCAGATAAATGCTTAGTCTGTATGTTGCTGCCAGTTGGCCTCAGTGTCTCTAAAAAACACATTACGATTCTTTTTATACACTGTAGTTATATTAGCAGGAGTTATTAACTTTCTATCAACACCTATTCTACTGCAGGTATGAGCTACTCTGTTTGAGAATCTGTTATTTCTTTAAGTCTGTCCGTAGCCATCCTGAGGTGTTTGACAGACCACAGATTGGAATTGATGAAAGTAATTATTTTACCATCGCTGAGGTCGTAAATAGACAGCCTGTACGATCCAGTGAAACACACACACCGTCACACATACGCACACACAAAACTGAGGCCTATTGATGTTTGTTTTGATCACAACACCAGCTGACAATCTCATACAGCATGCAGGGGCTCTTCCTCTTTAAATCATCCCAGCGCAAGGTGCTGGTGTTGCATTGAAGTGATCCGAGTCACCCCAGCAGCCTGGTGGAGTGGAGGCAGGTATTGTCCCTCACTTCCATGTTCCCTTGATGAACTGTTGATAACCTCCCTGACAAAGTAGGCAGCGCAGTGCAGGAGAGTAGAAATGTTCTATCAAGGATGTGACAGCGTGCTTCGATTCATGATCCAAAATAGTTTTTTCCACCGAGAGGAACACAAAGTGATGTCATAAGCTGCCTGCCAGGTAGTTTAATGTCTTATAGCTCGCAGTTTTAATTTACGCACCTTTGAAAACAGTCTAATTATGGCTGCTGGTGTTATTTAAACCCTTCAGTGCTTGGCCTAATGCTGCATTTTTGTGCTACTTATTTATCTGACTCTTAAATCTATTTATCCGTCTATCTTATTGGCTTCAGATATTGATGGAGCCTATTTCACAATTTATTTTTCAAGACAGCCAGCAGTATTTTAAAAGCAAGAAATACGTTGTGCAAATAGCTGCTCTCAAGATCATGATTGATTATACAAATGTAAACTTTAGGTTTGCCTAGAATCTTTCTGTTAGAAAAAGCTTCTTAAGTCGACTCTGAAGGTGAAAGCTGATTGCAGAAGAATATTCGAACTCATCAGTCTTTGAGGATTTTCATGGAATTGGCAGCGACCGTATAAAAGCCTCATAACTTAAGATAACACGGGCAATAATTGATAAAAGACCACAACTCTCCTTTACTCAAGGACTTTATAGGGGTCAGGGGTCAAAGGCAAAATTTTTTACAGTTACCAAAAGCATCATAGCCAAAAGAAAAAAAACAAAAAAAAAAGAAACCACTTTGAAGCCACGTGTTGCTTGGACCACCACAACACACACATTGATATGTTGTCTAATAGCAAAACCAGAACCAGCAAGGACAGACAGAGGAAGGAAAAAAAATAGCAAAAAACTATGATACCATGACTACAGAATGGCAACGTCCTAAATAGTGT
>JAPQLA010000023.1:19282783-19293279 GCA_029822935.1 Naso vlamingii | reverse complement strand
AAAAAATAAACAAATAAATAAATGAAAAACAATCCATGACATCATTAATCTGACCAGTGCTTAAAAACTGGCAAGATTTGATTGAGATCCTTAAACCTCTGAAAAATTCTGGCAGCCATCTCTCACACAGATAGATTGTACCTTCCCAGCTTGTCAGTGAAGACGTGGCATCATACGTGACAAAAGAAAACATTTCTCCTGTTTGAATTCTGTTGTGTTTTGGAAGATTTATGCGTCAGTATCTTTATTTTGTAATGTTAGCAAAATGCTCTCTCATTGTACCAGCTTCCTTGGTCCCAAGTAAGAGTTTCATTAATGAAGGACATTGTTAATGCCGCTGTGGACAACATGGAACAACTTATTTCCTTCTGAAAGAAAAGGAACAAAAAATGACAATGGCTGAAACTGGCTGAATTTCAACTGAATGTTAAAAGCTAAAATTGTACCACTGACTTTAATGGTAGATTTAACTAATTCTAAGTAAACTGCACTTGTATTAACAGTCAGTTTGTATTTTACTATTTTACACTTGAAAATAAACAAGTCAAAGTCTCACGACTGAGCGTTTTAAGACCTTTTGTTAACTTTGCTTTTGACAAAATACCAGCTTTTGAATGCCCCAGAGTTACAGCCAGTGAACCACCATTTTCAAAATAAATTTTAAAAGGTTTTTTTTTCTGCATTTCCTCTTTTGCTTTGTGTACTGTAAACAAGCCAAAACTCAATGCCGAAACTGAGGAACACACTGAACCATGAATTTTTTTGTACTATTAAACACCTGTTCTTTATCGCTGCAAAAGTCCTTGAATTTTGACATGTCAGTAATTTTTAGATCAGACAGCTGAGCAAGCAAGACACTTGGCAGCTGGCTGTCACTCGAGTAGCTTTGGGGAAGACACTTCATCGTATTAGACAGTAAATCCGTTGTGCGTTTTCACGGCCTTCTATGTTTTCTCCTGTGATCATTACTCATAGCCGCAAGAAATTCAATTTCAAATCGTACATTTGAAGAAATCATTGGGACTGAAATGCTAATACTATCCTGTGTCTGCTAAAACTTTGTTAAATGCATGGAGACCAAATTCACTGGCAATATTAAGGGTAAGAACTAAAGATATTTTGCCTCATTGCTGTCAGATAGTACAAATGTTGTTTTAGTAGAATAATGTGGGATGAGACAATGGCATTGGTTAAATCTATGTCTTGTGGCATTTTGGCTCAAGCTCTTTGGTTTTCTTCCTTCGTATGCTTGTTGATAAGACGCATCAGCGTTACTTGCCGCATTGCCATGGAAGCAAACGTCGCCCAAACCCGGTGTTTGTGGTGTCTTGTTGGCTCGGCTGGAAAAGGTGTGTACCATGTAATCTTAGTGTGCTGTGTTCGAGTTCAGCAGGGACACTTTGTTACATATCACTCTGTGCTCTTTGTCCCACTATTTCCATCTGTATTTTACCATAAAAATAACCTTTACAAATGAAAGCGAATCTCTTACCAGACAAAATATGAAAGGGAAAGCATTCTGAACAAGACGTCTCAGAAATGCTGTGATTCACGGAGCTTTGTCTTAAACTGTGACAGAAAGTCATAAATGTTTGTTTTAAAAAATATTGATGGAAGTCACTGTGCTGCCCTTTAAAGCGAATTATGTGTTGGCAAGCAGTGAAACTTTAAATCAACTGTCCATTTCAATTTAGACATGCAATAAAAGACTTTAAGATGTAAAACAAGCCTTAACCAAAACAGATGCACCTCCGTGTTTGACTTGAGGGGTAGTGTTTCTCTCAGCATGGCTCTAGTCTAATCGGTGGCCCAGCATATGGCTGATGAGCCCTCAGCTCTATCATTCCGGTCCAGGCACACTTACCAGACTCTAAATGATTTGGCTCCAGGTGAAATACATTTTGTGTGGTAGAGAAGGGCCTGTCATCTTGCCGAAAAGGAAAATTAAACTGTCATTTACTCCAGAAGTTGGTAAACATTTATGCACTCCTGCTATGTGAGGACTGCACATGGACATGCATATTCTGATTTTGATGCTCACATCAAAAATAGTTCAGACCAGGATTAAAACTGTATATCAGCTGTGTTTTATAGGTCAGGCATCTTTTAAATGTACAATATATAACATTTTCACAGAAAAAAACTACAATATCATATGTTATTTTGAGTTGTGCACTTATGTGATTCCAAATGTTTCCAACAGTGTTCAAACTCAGAGAAAGCTGCGATTTTTATTCATGGTTGTGCTGCTGTTTATCATGTCGGGTCACAAACTTTGGCAGTAACACCAGTCCAGGTCTTTTATATCCTTCTTTTTGATTGAGAGATCTCTACTGGTAAAACTAACGTGCTGCATTTAGCAAAGTTCATACACGATTACTTTGAGCTGCTTTCAGCTTATGTCCTGATGCAACGACATGCTACATAGGAAGGCGATGTCAATTTTAATTTGGAGTATTTGCATTTAATTTAAACGATAGCATCATAATTTAGCCTATAAACGGGTGCCTTATTGCTACGGTGCTTAATTTATGCATTATTTACAGAAAAGCCCTAATGCACAGTTTTCATCATTTACTTACAGCCCACCCCATTATAATGCAAGCAGAGCTGAAGTTCATTATGCTTCTCATACAAAGCTTATATTATTCAAATTAGTAATTATTTGCACAGTAATACGTTTCCTTGGAGTTTGCCATTGTTAAGATCTCTCAGTTCATCATGCTGGATCAGATTAACGTCAAATCATACATAGACAATTATGTTTAGTTAGTGCAGTGATCCTCACAGGTGATCCAATTGTCTATCATAAATGAGTTTTTTGGTAATGTGCTGATAACCAGGATGAAGTCATAAAGTTGTCAGTGAGGTGATGAATTACCCCAGCAAGCAATTTAAACACGTATGAAAATCAGTGTAGACATGCACCCACCCTCAAGAAAAAAGAAAAGAAAAGAAAAAGAAAAAACGGTTTAGCAGGATTTAGAATGTAAATGTAATGGATTATAAATGCTAATGGTATGCAAGTATAAGACCTCAGTTATTTTGGGATCTCTGATGCAGCTGCAAATTAATTTTCAGCAGGTGCACACACTTTCCATCCCCTATTTTCTTGGGCATATAAAAGTAAAATGCTAATATGCAGGTATTAGAGGAAAAAAAGGTGACATCATGTTTTGCATAAAATATAATCACAACTATGCTGCGTTTGCTTTTTATGGCCAATAATTTAATTTAAGGAGTCAAGAAACGGATAGTTAGAAAAAAAGTCTTGACACACTCAAGATTCTTTCTCTAGCCTGATGTTCAAAATGTTCCCATTTCTGGAGACAGTTACAGCATAATAGAAAAGCACCATGAAGAACTTTTGACTTTGAAGTGCCAAAATTAAAATGACAAAGGCACACGGGAAAACCACACTAAGATGAAAAACAATTAACAGTGTGAGTTAGCTTTTAAAGCTCTTGGGATAACACCTCGGCTTGAATTGGAAGAACATGAGAGAAATCACAGTCCCAGCTGGCCCACAGTTTTAATATAGAGTATTAGAATATCATAACTGCAACACAGTTTGAGTTTACCAAGCCAAGCCAGAAGCAGTGGACTGTGAAAGACAAAGTCTGATGTGAGACTATTACTTTTAATATATTAAGCAAAGAAGAGGGCAGTGTTACCTTTAAAGACAGATGTTTCTGCATTGTTTTTGAAAGAGGTAATTGCACTGTTTCCATGTGTTACAGTACAAAATTTATAATTTTAGGTACTCATCCCTGGCACTGTTCCCTGAGACGGAGGCTGTCCATGAATAATTAGCTCAGTTTGAGCTTACTCGTTAAGAAGCTTAGAAGTGCTATGAGCTAAAGCGTAAGCCGGCTTAGTGAGGTAAGTCTTGTACACCAACTATTGACCACATGTTCTCACAGTGCACAGATATATTTTCAGCACCTTTAATAGGTGGTTTGCTGGAGCATGATCACCTATCGGCTTAGGGGTTTCTTGAACCTGAAATCATAAAGACGTAAAGGAACTGCTGGAAATATTACAGCATGGGAAGGACTGAGCTGTCACCCACTGCTACTGCTGCAAAGGCTGCATGTCCCCACATCCTCTGAATGCTTGAAATGATTATGATAGGAGCAGTGGTTGGGATTGACATTGAATGAAGCTGCCATGCACTGGTTACACCAACAGCCATCACTAAATGAAGTCTTTATGATAGCTTTCCTTCGTTTTGACCGCGCCACTTGCGAGAAAGTAATAAGCTAGTGACCCTCTATGTCAGTCCGTCTAAGCTGTGATGGCAGTGTCAGCGGGATAAGAAATGTATAATGGCCTTGTAGTCCCTGTTGCCTTTTAAAGACATTCAGATTTTCCAAGCCATTACCTTTGAGAGATGAGCATGAGTAAAGAGCGAAATATCCTCTTTGAGCAGTGTTTCACACCAGCATCGACTCACGCAGAAGGGGACCCTGTTTTTGTCAGTAAATCAACATGGCCTGTGAGTCTTCTGGCTGCGCACAAGGCAGAATCATTGGCAGGTCCCATCTTTCAGGTTTCCCTTTGTCCTCAGCACAGTAGATGGTATCCAATGGTTACCAGGAACTGTCACGAACCTGGAAGGTGCTGCAGCAGAGGCTGAGTTTTAAAAACCTCTGCAATAATGTGTCACATTCGGAATATCTAGCTTGGTTGCAAAAGTAATCCAGTACACATTCTCCTATTAAACTGGACAAGAACAGTAAACATTTCTATTTCCAGGATACAGAGGATTAAGACTTCCCCGCCATTAGAGCAAATGGTGCATATCACTACGATGTACCGCATATAGTAACCAGCTAAGTGCCCATAAATGAAGCCTTTTGTATTGCCGGTGAAGATTTCTTCATCCACCATTTCCACTTGAATTCTTTTTATAGAATTACAATAAAAGCTTCATCTGTGTTTCCATTCTGAAAGTAGTTCAGATGGCACCAGAAACTCTCAGGCCAACTTTAGATGACAGAACTGGATGAGATTTAAATTAAATATAAAGGGGGGCCTCGTCTGCCTCAGACACGTCACAGGAGCAGACAGTGTAGCAGAGAATAGCATCTCTGGGTTATTTCGCAATGACTGAAGTCAAAGGAGGCACTCGACCACCCGTATTCATTTTATGCTCGTACGGTTATTAAGCCACGAACATTTCATCGTGCTGTGGATCTTCTTTAGCCCCAAAACATTGGTTAGCAAGTATTTTAATGCCTTCGTTGGCCCAGATGCATTATCCTCTTTGCTATATGTGAGGGAACTATTTAAATTATGTTTGATTATGGGTGGTAACTTGTTTGCCTTCTGTTAAAACTATGTTGAGAGACGTAGAAATAGCCCCCAGCAAGTGAGCCCACAGCTGGCTAATGGTTTTGTTCCACATGTGGTGCGCACAGTATACAATATTTACATGGTAACTACCATTGTTCTGCAGGCTTAGCTCCTCGCAGATTACACTCAGGCTAAAACAAAAGCACATGTTTTTGGCACACAGTCTTGAACATAAGGATTCATCTCAAGGAGAAACGATAAAGATGTTGCAGATGCAGAGCAGTGGTCGTGCAGTACCAGCATAGAAACATGCCCTAGAGATTCACACAGAAAAATAGTTTTTTTGGACTGAATTTCCAGTCTTAGATACTAATTTGACAGCTGTTTCAATTCATAAATTGTGTAATAATAGGATGACAATAATGTGAGAAATCCTTTGTGCTGAGCTTTGACATTTTCAAAATCTCCTATGATGTTAATCCACTGTATTCCTGCTGAATACTTGCCAGCATAATACCCCAAACAATCGTGAGAATACCATTTATTTATAGAGGACATTTTGCTCATAATTACATAAACGTCTTATGCAGATGTCATGCATATTCTTACAGTTGAAAGCAGTTTCAGAAATGCTGCAGCTGTGATGCAGGTGTGTAGGTATAGGGCAGGCTCTGACTACATGATCAGATTTCACTGATTTCCTGGATCCTTCTGCTGCAAAACCACAGGAGAGGATCCATTTAACAAGGCAAAATTTAACTCTTTAATTGTCTCACCTAATTTAAAAAACACAGCATTTGAGATGTGGAGATGGAAGGAGGCACGTTTTCAAACCCAGTCTTGCAGTTCACTGCTCTCCAGCTCGCCCCAGCTATTGGCATATAGTCACACTGTATCCATTATTAATCACACAGTTCTCAAGGACGACGTCTGTGCAAATTAGTATGCGGCGAGCGCGGAGATCACTTACCAGCAGTGACTTCAAATTAAGTATTAAAAACAAAATTCTGGCCTTTCTGTCTGTATGGCAGGGTCACATCTTTTGACTGCACTAAATAGTCATGTGGATATATAGCTAACAATTTCAGGTTTTACAGTGTCTGCACTGCAAAGAGACATGATGCATGGCAGATTGAAGATAATGCTTTTACAAGAATACTTTGTGCTCTTATCTTGTTTTTTGAATGGGGCTCTGCAAAAAAGATGTATCACCGAATTCATTGCTGAACTCTTTCATTTCAATGTCTGAGTCTTTGTGTTATTGTCACTAACAAAGCAAATCTTTTAATAATTTAGATTTAAAGCTGCAGTAGGTAACTTTTGCTAATGTTAGCTGTAGTGTAAAACTCATTAGGAAGCAAGGAAAGTTGCAGTGGAGTAAACTGGTTCCATCTCAGCTTGAACTAGAGCCAGCTGCTGATATCGCTTGCAGACTCTCTGTTGTCGGCAGAGGCGAGTCAGAGCGTAAGGCACAAACAGCTAATCAGCTCGCACTGACATCACCTGGTGCAGACCAGCCAATCAGGACAGAGAGAACAGAGAGCATCACTGACTGGGCAAAAAGAACAGGAGCAATAGAATTTTTATCAAACATGAATACAGAGGCATGGGAAAACATAGACATCTTGCCACACTCTCAGACCACATCACTTACTAACAGCTGTCTATGGGTATTATGACATTTTTGCCAAATAGAATTCAAAAAATTATTGATACTTGACCCAAAGTTATCAACTGCACCTTTAAGATTTTTATTAAGATTACTAATGTCAGGAGTGTATTAATTCAGCCAGGAAAACTTGGAAACGGCCTTTGAAGAAACGGTCTTAAGTCAAAATCTGTTCAATAGCTGTACTGGACATATCAATCACATCAAATGATCTTCATCTGCAGATTGAGTTTGCCCGTCTTGTCATTCTTTAGATTCGTTCTTTTATTATTTTTCATTCTTTAAATCCACCACAAGTAGAAAGTTCTTATATTGCGTTTCAAAACAGGAAGCTTCCATCATCTGCATTCTCATGACAACAGGGCAAACTCCATCTGGTGATGAAGATGTGGGGCCAGTTGCACCAGCTGTTCTGAACTTCAAACTCAGCCTAGTTGTAACATATGTTCTTTACTAAGTACAGATTTTATGCATCACTGAATGGAAAAAATGAGTTGCATTACTAAAAGTAGGTGTTATATATAATGGAGAATGAGTTGTTCTTCAGTATTTACTTCAGGAAAGCAGCACGTTTCACTGTGGAGCTGCTGCTGGGCTAACAGAGAGGACAAATACAGCTAACTGCTAACTCTGAATCTCACATGCAGGATTTCTCGATGTTTTCACTTAAAAATCTAATGATATTAAATGAATAATTTAAGAAGTATTGGCAGTTAGATTTTAGATTTTTATCTGGCCTCTTTTAAAGGCAGTTATTTTTTAAGTTGTGATGCTTCTGTGATTCCATGTTAACATAGTTGATTGCAGTGTTGACTGGAAGGGACTATGGGTGTTTTCTTAGCCACCTACGTACACTTTGCTTATTTCCTAGTTCACTGGGGCATTGTTTAAATATTAATTGTGATAGACTTTAACACTAGAAGGCCCAGACTTCCATAGCTACTAGAAAGGCCGTTAGTGGTCAATCCGACCACCAGAATCCAAATTTACCTCACAGTAAATACCCAGTATAGAAAATAATGCATTTATTGTGTTAGGATTTCTTTTTTAAAACTGAAATAACACCTGAAGATTCGCCCGCTGTCATCGGAGACAGATCATCCCGGTATGTTCCCAGTTGATGCAGGTGCTGCCGTGTGCCGCACTGCTTTGAGGGACAAAAATTGCTTCTCTAAATGGAACTTGCGGCCACTCTCAAAGTTTTACTTTTGACAGAGACAATGATAGTTGCCAAGCAACTATGATGCAGTTGCCACCGTGTGAAAGTGTATCAGTTTAACTGCGGCAAAATCTGTGCGTCTGTGGCTGACATTTTCTTTGCCTTTTGTGCAATTTTTATAAATAACATTTTAAATCAAAGTACATTTTTTAGGAAAAGTCAGGGACCAGCAGCACTGTAATTTGAATTAAACAAAGTTGTGTGACATATAAATGTGAAAACAGTCAAAATGACTCATTGCTAGTGTTAATTGATTTAGTGAATCATTAGGACATAATCTTATTATATGATTTTAAATAATCTTTATTTAACCAGATTAGTCCTATTGAGATTAGGAATCTCTTATTCAAAAGAGACCTAGCCAAGACAGTCAGCAGCAAAAATACAAGGTGCGGACAGCGACACAGAGACAAAGTACAATTAACAAGCAATCAAATTTGCCATAAAAGAGAACTTTATGTCAGTCAAAGAGAGAACGTGAGTCAAAAAGAAAACTAACGTGATTGAAAGCTCCAGTAGAGCTAATTTTATTTTCTATTTGGTGCCGTTTTCTACTCATACAATCATCTTTTGATGTTGCAATCCACATTACCTCACAGTGATTTTGTTATTCCTGTGGTGTCTATGGCTTCCTGGACCTGCTCAAATGAGAGGATGGCTGCTCATAAACCCATATTCACTGACATTCAGAGTCGAAAATGAAAATATTCTATTACAGTAAAAAAAAAAGAAAAGAAATCACTTTATAGAGGGTAAAGGTTCACAGATAAAGTTTCAGTGAAAATCCCTTATTAAAATACAGAAAGCTATAATGGTAAGTTATTAAATTATGGTGTGGATAACTCAAGTCTAACTAAAGGTCCTCTTTCATGTAGTGAACTGGTTGGAAATCAAGGCCTTATCAGTGCTCAGTGGCTGACATTCAGCTAATGAATTGTCATGCAGTAATATATTCATCTCCCTGCTGTTTGTTGAGAACAGGTTGGATTTAGATTCAGTGGGAGTCATCACTTTACCGCTGTCTGCACTCTGTCTGTGTAACAGTGGGTTAACAACACTGGTGAGAAGGGATCGGCCATTCAACTGCTCGGAGGCATCAGGCTTAAAATTGTGTCACTCTCCCATCAACAGTAGCGTGACACGCCGCCTCTCTGAGTTAGAACGAGGAGCCAATTGACCGGCAGGCAGAAGGGGATTTAGGGAGTTTAAGGAAGTGAAAAGTACTAGTCTGAAGTTCCAGTAGAACTTCCCCCTCCTCAAAACCTATTGTGGCACTCAAAGGTAGCAGTGGACCCTAAAGGAATTGCACAAGGACAACAGCATCTAATGGTGGCAGCATCCTTTTTCCTGCCTCGAATTACTCTGCCGAAGCTTCACTGTGCCTTCAGAGAAAGGAAAGGGACTGAACTGTGACCCCTCACCCGTAAATGAAGTGCACTTTGAAGACTCTGGTGGTTCAAAGACTTCCCGGATCTCATTGTGGAGCAGGACATATCCTTTTTTGGCATGTTCGCAGTTAAGAAAGAGGAAATTCAAAAATACAGCTCATTACACATGTGAGTATAAAGATAATCTAACAAACACTGCATGCGTTGTAGCTGGAGGAAACCACCATCTGTCACCTGATGTGTGTGTTGTGTGTTTCAAAGACTTAAAGATGCAAAGAGAGAAATCCCCAGTGCTAGATAACAGTCACTAACTGAGATGCGTTTGCAATTATAATTCAAAAATATATTTTCTTTAAGTTGCTTTTGTGGTTTAATAGTCTGGCATCCCATTAACACAACCCTAACCCCTCTGACTTTCCCCCAACATGCTCTCATTAAATCTAAATGGAAGAAGTGCATTTCAATCCAGTGGAAATCGTCACGGCTTTCACGTTGTGTTGTGACACACTTCCCCCTGTCTTACTCCCCTGGTGTCGTTGGCTCGTGTCCTCATTGTTTCTCACATTCAGCCGTGTAACCACAAACACAGTCAACTAAATATGTATGATGTGTCACCAACACCGGAGCTGGCATCCCGCTGCTGCACTGATTTTAGAGATAACATGATTTGCTGTACAGGCGACTTGATCCCGAGAGGCGGATAGTATCATTAGGCCCTCAAGTGCAAGACACTTAACCTGGCCTGTTAATCACCCATGCTAATGATGTCTGCTGCGAGTCCATATGCTGTACATCCGGGGCCAACAATTGAACAGCTTTCATCTAAGCCAGAGATTCATGTGTACTCCATTATCACGATATGTGTTTTGTCAGTTCAGATATTTTGCTCTCAGTTGATGAGCTTCATATTTGACTAACAAGA